>OX442421.1:3929319-4156856 GCA_949361645.1 Spongilla lacustris | reverse complement strand
TCGCTCAGCCCAGCGTATGGTATCCCTGTAACCGGAGAAGAAAAAATAATTTGAAATGAAAAAAAAAAAAAGAGAGAAAAAAAAAGCGATACGGGAAATTACTAGCGGATGTGAAGCGGACTAATGCGATTATTTGTCGAAGTGGGAATCTAGCGGGGCGGTCAAGTTGTCAAACCTGCATCATGGGAGGATGAGAGGCGGGCCCAAACCCTTTTTATTGCCAAACTCCTCGGGTGAAAAATCACCAATCTTTGCAGGATTCGAACTCGCTACCCCGTGATTCTGAACCACTGAATTTAGCGTTTCAGCCAAATGACTAGTTATGAATATGATATGCTAAAACTACTTTTATCTACATCGCAGGTCCATTAATTAATCCACATACATTTAATTGTGTGCCCGGCGCTACTTTCGGGCAGAGTATTTTATGTTATAAATGCAGCCCTGGCAATAGACAGGGGTTGATTCAAGATGATCTATCGCCTTTTCAGTGAAGGATCTACTTGCAGGGGGGATGTGAAGGTCATGCCATCAGACATACCAGCAAAAAATGCTGTCAGGGACGCGAAGTGCTTCTGTTCCGAGGACTTCATTGCTGCAAAAAATGCATAGCTTCATCCTTAGCCAAAACTGGAGACGAGATGTTTTAGTTTTTGGGGCTCTGTGCCTGACCACTTTCCAACTACTTCCTACGTATACTATCAAAGTTTGCCCCCCCCCCCCTTCCCCCCCCACATGCACTTTTAAACTCGTTCCTACGCAACTGCATATGTACAACAGGTTGTTGCCGTTTGTAATCACAATCTGTAGCGGGCTGTATAAAAGTTAATGGCGTTGATTCAATAAGTTGCTTTCTCCGATGGTATACCAATGGTGTACCGTATTGTAATGCAATACGGGCCATTGCCTTGGTTGTGTATAAATAGCATTTTTAAAGTGACGTAGTGTATACAAATTCTGCAAATCATTTTTTGTGATTTTCGACTTTCAAGTCATCAATACTTTTTTAAGTATCAATCACAAAGACCTGAAAAGTAGATTTATATTCATCAAATAATTTTCTAAAAATGCAATATATATCTATTTGAGATATGCACAATGCATTTTAGAACTTTAGTGATTTATTAAAAAATCTAAATTATAGTCAGCACTAAAACCTGTATAGGAAATTAAAAAATCAAGTCGTTTTGAAACATACATGTGCCTTCCTACCTGTAGTCAGTTGATAAATAACTCCTGCAATGCATGCTGATAGGGACTTCTGGACCAAACATTCAGAAACCATGCACGCGCAATATATGTAATATATGCACATTTGCACTTTCCACACCATTTCCGTCATCTTTGCTTAGCTTTTCTATTCCACACATCATTTCACTTAAGAAATTGGCGGTTGTACTGAGTGGTTACTGGAGCTACAGTATAATTTAATATTTTCACAAAACTGGATGATTGAGCATTACCTGTGTTTGTGTGCATTGAAAATCAATCAATGATGATTGTAGTCACTAAGCTGATCTCATTGTTTTAATACCTCAACACCATCCTGAAAGCGGATCTAGTGGGTAACCATAAGTATAATTACTATCAATACCCCAGTCACGTGCGCATAAACGTGCTTCATGCTTTTATGTAGTGCTTCTTGACGATACATTGTTTAAAAGCATGCTTTGTATCAGAGGCCTCCAAAGATAAATTAGGTAATTTAATGTGGGGGTGGAGCATGCATGTGTTTATTGAATTCATACAATGACATCGTATAAGCGACAGTGATGCGTACATGAACGAACCTAAAGAATTGTATGGCGATACAGTAACATTAATCGTGTAGTACATCCCATGCATGGGGGAGGGAGGGGGGGGGGGGGGGGGGGAAATACTTCTGCCCAGTTCCGACACCTGTATCAGTATTGTGGTTTGATTGTTTGAGGATTGTGCTGTGGCCGACCAATGCGCTTACGGCCATCTGTGACTTGACTAGCATTTATATACATGCCACAAAGCAGTTTTCTAGTCAAAATAGTGATGGGTTTCAAACTGCAGGCTATAGGTCTGTTGATGTGTCTTAATTTATGCAGCTGTTGTATATCCTGCAGGATGTACAGGGGACGAAATAGTCTAGTGTAATATTGTTCAATGCTTGAAGTAGATCATCTGAATATGATGCAAATTTTAAGTGGCTCAAGAATCAAAGTAACTGAATGCACTGACAGATGAAACAGCCATTTAAATCCACAACAGCATGGGAACAAGAACGTATTCTTAACGGTTTCCAATCCCTCTATTATGTATGGATAAATTTGGGTATGTTGCAAATTTTTTTGCATGCACAAAGTGGATGCCCCTTACCCCAATCAAGTATATATGTGGGCACCCTCGCCGAATTCCTGTATCCCCTACTGATGCTTATTTAAGGGTGATCCTTAATCGAGGATGCTGGAGATTAAAAACATAAGCTCCCTCCTCAAAAAGGGCATTTAGAAAAAAATGATTGTATTTCCAGATCGTGTACATGCTGCTGTTGATCTTACAACTAGCTTTGCAAAATTACGCTTACTAGCTCTGCTTTGCTCTTGCAGATCTAAGTACTAGTGATGTTTGAATTGCCATTGACATGGTGCCAATTAAGAACACTGACCCTTGTAGCGAAGTGTACAATTTACAGTGAATGCTAATTTGCAGCAGATACAAAAGGACTAAGAAAATGACATTATACAATACTTAAGGGTATACATCTATGTAAAATTATTCATAACCTACAGTGGAAACCGTGCTAGTTGAGTATATTTTTTCCCCCTAGGTCTTCAATGTGGTTTATCAATAATGGTTTGAGCTATTTGAATTCTAATAATGCAGTTTTGATTGGCAAGGAAGTTTTCATAAAGGGTTTGAAATTGAAGCTTGTCATGTAACATCTTGCTTTCTATATTGGGGAATTTGTGTTCCTCGTTCAGCAAAACATTTCAAGATTATTTCTCCCCCATTTCGCTGGGAAACAGATCAGGCCGAACGTTGGCATGTAACTACCCTGCATAAAGCCATACCACATGGCTGGGCCAACTGTTGAATGCAGTAAAGAGTTCGAGAACCGTAGCTGCAGATGTGCTGTTTTAGGGGGGAAACGCATCTAGCTGATTGCCTCGTATTGTGTTGTGTTTAGGCTACCATATTTAAATAACGCATGGAAGACAGGTATCTATATCTGAAACGCTCGTTTAATGAAAAGTTTTGTTTTCACTGCAACTAAAAAGTTTGTTTGGGTATTAAAAGTTAGCCATTTTCGGATGAATAACTTTATATTTATTTACATTATTGTAGTATAATGGATACATAATATAGCAAGCATGTAACACAAAAACAGTTCAAAGGGGCTCGATCCTACTAAGGATGGCCGATGCCACTGATTTTACAAGGCAGGTGTTAAGTCTGCCATACAGGTCATGAATGACGACAGACTTTGGCTTGGAGCAGGTGATTGCTAGCTGCGGTGCCAACTGAGCAAAACTCTTCACAGCCTCTTGACCCCACGCACCATAGGTCTCAACAACCAAAGGGATACAAGCCCATCCTAAATCCTCACACTTGCCATCATTGCGGTTATGCTTCCTTATCTCAGAGGCCTCAGCAGCTACTCCTGAAGATACTCCCACTTCCGACAAATTAAGTGAATTAAGCGGTGAGGTAACTGAAAAGTCAAAAGCTGCAGGCTTGCCTTGTGACCAGTTGTGGACAAGAACATCCGCCGGTCTTGTGTGGTCATGATCTGGAGTTAGGTTATTTCCTACTTCAACTTTGACACTTAGGTGTGCCAAACGACAAGAATCAGCAAAAACATCCCTCAACAAGTTATGACGATGTACAACATCTCCCCCTCGTTTGCATGTGGTAGCATGATGGCCTAGGGGATCTAGGATGGAATCTGGGCAAAGGGAACACTGTGAGCCACCTGAAGTGTCTAAGCCTAGCCACCATTTGAGAGCAACATGGTACTGGTTTGGCTCAAAGTGGAGGCCTAGACCTTCTGAGGGGACAACTGAAAGCCACGAGGAAGAATGAGGGACAGAGATGGATAGAAGGCGTGCCCTATCCGCCACTGATGACACGTTGAAAAGGGCATGGAATTGAAAATCATCCAATTTTGAGGATAGAGCCCTTTGCCTCAAAGGGGAAGTTAAGATGGAATCCAGTGAAATTAAATCAGAAGAAGCAACACAAGTGTTAAATATATCAACTGCATGGGCAAGGTGGGTGTGTGATTGGTGGCCATACCCTGATGAACAAACAGAGGCATTGTAAGCGGCTGGTGCATGAAGCACAAGAGACCGCAGACCTAAGCCACCTTTACTGAGGCTCAGCTGGGCCTGTTTCCAGGAGAGGTCTGTCATGTCAACTGATGTACTCTGTGACAGGCAGTTTCTAATGTCTATGTCAAAAAGCTCAAGTGCCTTGAGAGAGAGGGATGGTGGTGTTGCCCGAGCCAGATGAGCTAATTTACAGAAGCCACTACAAGTGCAGAGGAGCATCAATGCTACTTGAGGGTCATGTGAGCCTACTTCCTCAAGCTGTAGCATGAGTTGTTTAGCTAAGTTGTGCTTCTGTGAAATATAGCTGGTACAAAAGTCAAGGTCACCAATGGGAATCCCTAAGATTTCAAGGTTGGGCTGGTGTGACTGCTTCATTGATGATGGGAATAGGCTTAGGTCACCACAACAAAAAACTTCACACTTAGGTATGTTGATATGGAGGCCCAAGGAAGGACCCTTTTCTTCTAGAATGGCAAGTACTCTTCTTACCTCTGTGCTGACACCAGCCACAACCCCATCATAACAACAATAACAACAGCAGTAACAAGATTTATTGTAGTTATCATTGTCACGATAGAAGACGGACAAAGCAATCAAGGAAGCTGAATATAGTTCTTTTCAATACCAATTACAATCCAGGCTGCCACTAAGAGCCAGCAGAGATGTACCACTACTTTAGGAAGGCTTTTAAACCAACAATTGGTATTAATTAGCTACAATGATCTTGCAAAGCTTCCTCTCGATCCTGTTGTCTCCCAGGCAGTAACGCATCTTTTCACAGTGCTAGTACTAATTAGAAACATCTTGCTGACCATACATTTTGCATTGGTTGAAGAAGTTCCCTCGCTCATGCAACTTTATAGTATTGTAATTGGCCAAGATTTATAGCAGATGCACTAGGTACAGTCTGACGTATTATACATACAAAAATGATCATGGGTGTGCGTGTGACAATCTATTACAAAATGCTCCATCAGAATATTGTTCTGCACAAGCGCAGACTATTGAATCCTGTATTACACTGCTCCCTTTCGTTTAGTGTTCCACGTATATTCCATAGTGCTGCTGCATGCGTTGTCGATCTTGGACTGGATATCAGCATGTTCAGGTGGTGCAGGTGGAATTGCAATTTCTGGCACTGCTGCCTCTTCTTGCTCTGCTGGTTCTCCTTGCCCAGCTGGCTTATCGTGCTGCTCGTCATCACTGTCAACCAGAGTTCTCTGGAAGCTATGGTTTCTGGGTTGTCATTGGATACTACACATGGCTTGAGCCTGTCAAAATGAACAATTGTTGTTTTTCTCCGCCCTTGAAGAGTTTTGATTTTGTACATGCTCTCGCCCAGTCGTTCCATGACCTTAAAGGGTCCTTTCCAATGGTGGTGTAATTTTCTGGATTGACCACGAGGAACAGCTGTGGAGTGTAGCCACACCAACTTGCCCAGGCTAAATGACTTCCCATGTACTTTTTTGTCATACAGCTCTTTCTGCCTCCAATGAGTATGCTTCTTGCAAGCTGTCTTTCGCATACTCTGAGATAGTGTGTGACTCCATCTGATTTGTGCAGCTTCACCTGGCATCTGAACATCAAGAAAAATGGAGTAAATCCTGTGGAGGAATGGATACTGCAGTTGTAATCCAGACAAAGTTTACATATGTGCTGCTGCCAATCAGCTTGACGGTTGCCAACTGCAGTGGAGAGCATATCCAATAGAGTCCGATTGAACCGCTCCACCATTCCATTACCCTGCGGATGGTACGGCGTGGTGCATGTTTTTCTGATCTGCAACAGTTCACATGTCTCTTTCACCAAATCAAGTGCAAGTGGAGAGACAGCTGCAACAGCTTCAGCACGGTCTGCATGGCGTACACACCATCAGGGTCTTGTTCCTGTGGGGACACAGTGCTTTTAATTCTGGCCATGAGCTTGGGAGTCTATTTGGGGGCTTGACAATCTTCCACTTTTGTGCCTTCTGGAAGTGGTTCAGGAACAGCTGTTTCACTTGGTGGGACCTTTTTGAGTATTACTTCATTTTCAGGTAGTACTTCAGCTTCTGTTTCCCCTTCAGGCAGTATTTCAGGTAGTTCCGGCTGTGCCTGAGGAAGTTCGATCTCTGTAGACTCATCTTTTGTCCTAGTCAAGTCCATTGGAACCAGATGTTTACGATTCGGCCTGAGATCTCCATTGTCAGAATGTACAATATATGACCACTTCAGCTTGAACAGTACCACTTGCTGAAGTGTCAGGTAGCCAAACCTCTTCTCTTTTCTGCAATGGCCTTGATGATGTTGCTTTGCAATGTGGATCAAAATTCAGCTTCATCTTTCTACGTCTTTTCTCCTCCTGCATCAAGGACTCAAATTCTGCCTCAAGGACTCAAATGGTGGAGCTTTTGGCATCAACAGAGTTTTGATCACTGGCAATGTTGGCTGTAATTTTCGGCCCATTGATAGTTCAGCTGGGCTGTACCCATTCTCCAGTGGCGTTGTTCGGTAAGCTAGAAGACCCAGGTATGGATCACTGCATTGCTTTTATGGTCTTCACTGCACTTTCTGCTTCTCCATGTGCTTGCAGGTATCGTGGGCTACTTGTTATATGGTTGAACTTGTATTCTCGAGAAAACTTAGCAAACAAAGAGGATGAGTATTGAGGACCACTGTCTGATATGAAGACCTCTGGAATGCTGTGACGGGCAAAAATTGACCTCAAATGAGTCACTACATCAGTTGAGGTGGTGGAAGAGAGCTTTGCAATTTCAATGAATCGAGAGTAGTAGTTTACAACAACATTCTTATGCCAATCAAATAAGTCCGATGCCACTTTCTGCCAAGGGTAATCTGGAAATGGGGTTGGCATCAAAGGTTCAGTGTGCTGCTGTCGATGTTGGCAGCATACTTGACACTGCATGATTACTTTCTCCAGATCTTTAGACATACCTGGCCACCAAACACATTGCCTCACTCTCTCCCTACATTTAGTTAGACCCTGATGACCAGAGTGTATCCTGATCAAAATGTCTCCCTGCAGCGGTGATGGTATTACCAGCCGACTAGCACGTAGCAATAGTCCATCATGGTAATACAATATGTCAGGCAAAGGCAGCTGTCTCTTCTTCAAATACAGCATCTGATAGGTCTTGGCCTTGGTTGACTGCTGCTCGAGAAAGTGTGTCAGCAATGGAAAGGTCTTTACCTGGAGCATGGGACATTGAATACGTAAACTGCATCAAAGACAAAATCTTTGGACTCGAATTGGCAATTCCTCTAGACATTTCTTTGGAGTGAGCAAAGGTACGAGTGGTTTGTGGTTCGTCTCAGTATGGAATTGCATTCCTGTCAAGTAATCCGAAATCGTTCACAAGCCCAGGTGACAGCTAACGCTTCCTTTTCTATTTGTGCATAGCGTTGTTCGGTTTCTGATAATGCTCAAGAGATATACAAACTGTAGGCAACTGGTCTTAATACTCTTGAAGCTTGTTTTTGTTGCAATACTGCTTCCAGACCATACGAGGAGCATCTGCTGAAACGCAGGTTTCATACGCTGCATTGTACATTGCCAATACTTGTGTAGAACTTAGCTTTGCCTTGATTTTATCAAATGACTCTTGCTGAGCTGAACCCCATGCCCACTGGTTCTATGAACTCAGCAACTCTCTTAACAGCTTAGTTTCATCAGCGAGGTGAGGGGAGAATTTACTGAGTTGATTCACCATTCCCAGAAACCTGCGGATTTCAGTAACATTTGTTGGAGCTGCCATGTCTCTTATTGCTTTTATCATGATCTGAATCAATGCCATTCTCATCAATGATTTGTCCCAGAAACTTGATCTGTTTTTTCCAAACAAACATTTTTCTTCGTTGAGTGTCACTCCTGCTGATTGTATCCTGCCCAATACTGATATCAAATTCTGGTTATGCTCTTGCTCCTTTTTGCCATGGACCAAAATATTAAAACAATATCTGCCAAAGGGTGTGATGAACGTTGTCAACAGAGTAGACTGTCTGCAAAGAGGGATTTGCCAGAATCCTGAATTTGCGTCCAGTTTTGAAAACAACTTTGCTTCATTCAACTGGGCTAGAGTTTGCTACACAGATGGCATCTCATGACATTGTCATTTAACTTCGGTAATCAACACATATCCTTACAGAACCATTCGGCTTTGGAGCAACCACCATTCCTGAGTACCACTCTGTAGGTTAATTTAGAAATGACTCCCAGTTTCTCCATTCTTAGAAGTTCTTTAACTTTTGGAAGCAAAGATAGTGCAACTCTTCTAGGAGTCATTAATGAAAATGGTTCTCGATTATCTTTCAACTTTATCTTGAATTCTCCTTCCATTCATCCTAGTCCCTGGAATACCTTTGGAAACAGATCTACAACTCTGTGGTTTTCTGAAGTGACAGATTCAATGTTCGTGACTAGGTTCAATGCTGCAATTGCAGGGCATCCCACAAGAGGTTGTCTGAGTCCCTGAACAACGTACATTTCCTGCTTTACTTCTATATCTCCCTTCTTCAGGTTGCCTGTAAACTGTCCTTTCACTTTTAGCTTCTGTTGACTCGGTCCATAAAGTGTTCTGGTAGGTGAGTGAAGTGGTCCATCCTTTACTGGGTTGTATGATGATGCAGGAATAACAGTAACCTCTGCCCCAGTGTCTATCTTGAATATCATTTGTCTTCCATTCAACCCCAGTGTTGTTGTCCACTGATCTATGTAAGTAACCTTAATGCATTGCCGCTACTGTCTTGTCCTTTGCTCTGCACACTGATTGAAAATGACCTTGTCATCCATAACTATGACAGGATGCTGTCCTGGCAGAGCATATGTGTTTTCCTTGGATACACATGTAGCCACATCTAGTACACATTGTTTTGTGTTTCCATGTGACTTCCTTGTCTTTTGCAACAGCAACTATTCTTTCATCATGTTCCTGGCTTCGTATTACTGTCTGTTGACCTTTCACTGCCTCATTGTGTCTAACTGCATTGATAGCTTTGTCCAATGTCAAATCAGGGTCCAGCTGAAGTTTCTCTGATAGCTGAGAGTTTCCAATTCCCACCACAATCAGGTCACGTATGACCTCATCATGCGATGACCCATACGAACAATACTCTGCTAAGCAATAGAGGGATGTAATGAAGGAGTCACACGTCTCATCAGGCCCTTGAACACGACGATTAAACTTTGCACGCTCGAAAATAACATTTCTGTGTTTCACGAAATGCTTCTCTAACTTCTCCTTCACTACATCATACTTGCCTCGCTGAGCTTCTGTCAAGCTAAACGAGCGTAATATGTCTTCCGCTTGGTCCTCCATCGAGTAAATGAGTGTATGTATTCCGCATTCGCTATCAACCCCGATGCTTTCCTAAAGCGCTCAAAGTGACGAATCCACCGAGGCCACTCTTCAGGAGTAGCAAAGTCAAAGGGTTCTGGAGGAGAGATATGAAGAGATGCCATCGTGAGTTTGATATCAGTCACAGTTAATTACTTAATCGTGTTGAACACGTCAGCACCGCTGCCACCATGTAATAGTACGCATTTTCGAGGGCGCTGCCTTAGGGTATGCTTAATAATATACAGCAAATACAGTTACTCAGTACACAGAAACTTCTCAACCTCACTAGTCCTGCTAGTCACGTGATAACACATTACATCAGTCAAATAACACCACTACAGTTCTGGCATTTAACTCGGCCACGTACAGTTGCCGCTTACTGTCAGGGTCAAAATGACGCTGTAAGGATTTCATGCACTCACCGTAGTCTTCTCTCACATTTTGTGGCAGATTCTTGAAGGCTTTTCTGAGCTTTCCCGGCTAGATGCACCTTCAGCCATTTCAATTTCTCCTCCACAGTGGTCAACTTGTGGATAGCAGTTACGCTCTCAAAATGGTCTACCCATTCTGCCCAGGCACCGGCTTCGCCCCCATAGGGCTCAGGTAGGAGCAAGGATTTGGTTATTTCTAACTTGTGTATAGAGCCGACTATGCAGTGTAAGTGGCCAAGATTTATAGCAGATACACAAGGTACAGACTGACTATATGTACAAAAATAAGGTGTATATATGTGTGTGATCATGGGTGTGCGTGTGACAATGTATTACAAAATGTTCTGTCAGAATATTGTACTGCTCAAGCGCAGGCTATTGTATCCTGACAGTGAGCCTGTATTACAGTATGTAGTCAGTTATATTCTCAATATGAGTGTCCTAGCATTAACATCTGAAAGGTTTTGCATGTACTTTTTGACACAGATACAGTCCTTTTAATTCGGCTCGCCAGCTTCAGCTTTCTGGCACGATATAGTGATTGCCACTTCAAACTTGCAGCTGTTCATGGCAAATGGTTCTTCTGATAGCTTCATCAATGTTCAATCATATCTACAATATTGTAAATAATCATAATGTTATTCAACCGAAACAGATAACTTTTATGACCCAAACGTTTGAGGCAAACATTTTAGTGGCAGATTAAATGAACTTTTTGTTAAACATCCATTTCAGATACAAATACCTGTCTTCTATGTATTGTTTAAATATGATAGCCTAAACACAACGCAATACGAGACAATCAGCTACATGCGTTTCCACCAAAAACTGCAGCAATTGTTCTTGTACAGTCTACAGCATTCAACATTTGGCCTGGCCACATGGTATCGTTATATGCAGGGTAGTTATATGCCAATGCCAGGCCTGATCTGTTTCCAAATGGGGGAGAAATAATCTAAAATTTTGCTGAATGAGGAACACAAATTCCCCAAAATATAAAGTAAGATGTCAAGTGACAAGCTTCAATTTCAAACCCTTTATGAATAAAACTGCATTATTAGAATTTTTATTGCTCAAACCATTATTGATAAAACGTATTCCAAACATTGAAGGCTAGGGGAAAAAGATTACACTCAACTACCATGGTTCCCACTGTACATTTATAATGCAAATCTTACCGCATGTATACAATCCGTTTTTTCGTTTTGGCTCAACGGATAATGGCAATGTTGAGAATGAACTTCTCATTATAGTTTGGTGTGATCATAATGGAAGGGGTGAACGAGTTCATACAAAAATACGTCACCTCATGGTAGATAAATTTAGTGTGATTGATAGCATTGTTCAGCATTTTAAATTTCCATTAGAAGAGGCAGGAGTTGATACATTTGCCACGAAGGCCAAATTTGAAGCAATAGTATCTTGTGCAGGAAGTTCTATATCTCTTCTCCCACTTGATCATCAATCAGCATGGTGGTGGCTCTTCGATTCCCCTACTCGTCAGAATGGTCCAATATCCTGGCTCTTGCTACACTTGTCTTTTCTGTCCCAGTTTCTAGTGCTAAAGCACAACGAGAATTTTCACAGGTAAACCTCCTCAAAGAACACCAAAAGATATTTCCTCTGTAGTCAGGCCTTAGATGATTTGCTAAAAGTGAATGCTACAAGTCAATCACTTAATGATTTCTCTCCAAATTCAGCTATCCAACTTTGGTGGAATGGCAAAACTAGATGGTCTACCCAAATTACACGATCCGAAAAAATATGGTGGAGGTACCAGTAGTATACATTTGAGAAAATGGGAATCTACTAGAAGACTGGGATGAATGGCTAGGCTAAAAATGTAACATTTAAACTGACACTCAATATATGTGTAGTTTAAGTGTATGTATAAAAATTCATGTGCATGCTGGTATATTGCAATTGATTGTATCAGGACCAAATACCAACCCTTATTTCCACCTCTGTATTCGTATGCGAATACACTGTAAATTTATTCAGTACACATAAAAAGGATAGAAGTTATAACAGTCTCACAGACTCAACCCTGAAACTAGCTTATGTAAGTGGTCAGGCATGGCTAATGATGTGTCTGTATGGGTGCTTGGATGGTGCGTAGCTGTTGTAGATTATGTTTTCAAACACTATGTTCCAAAACTCCTAATCCCATGTGTGCTGTACGCCAACTTTGATTGCATATGACGCATACACTACTCAAACGTTATGTTTATTTTGTACTGTTTATTTTGTTTATTTTGTACTGACCACTACTATACATGTATGTACACTACATATATTGTGACGTAATTGGAAGACATTGTCCCATTTTCTGATCTGCCTAGGATGGGTCTACTGCGATCCATTGGGCATCTTGGTATGGCCACAAGCCTATAGTGGAAATGCTATTGTCTGCAGGTGCAGATGTAAATCTTCAAACAGAGGTTTGTGTGTGTGTGTGTGTGTGTGTGTGTGTGTGTGTGTGTGTGTGTGTGTGTGTGTGTGTGTGTGTGTGTGTGTGTGTGTGTGTGTGTGTGTGTGTATGTAGTCTAGTCATCTTTTTTTTAAAATGACATAAAGTGAAAATTTCAATTGTACATTTTTTTCAAAATAAAAATGTCGATAATCAATAACCCCAGAGCTCCTCAATATAAATAGTTCATTAACTAGCCTTAGGAGTTATGTTACTTTAGGAACAGATGTATGCAATTAGATTTTTAACCTTTAATCCCCCGTCGTCCTACGCATAGGATTATCGTCCTCCCTGCTAAGAAATGCTTACACAAACTGGTAATATTTTGTAACCGTTAAACCTACTTCAATTATTACGCAGCCAATTGTCAACACTCCGGTAATGGTTCCATGCTAGCGTACATTATTTGTGTAACATCATATGGAAAGTACCTGACATAGGCTTGCATACACTTGTATAACAAGATGGTATTAATTAAATGTGCTGCTGTGTGTGGTCATTGAAGCCAGTAGGTTCCATCAATGACTGGCCTCACGTAGCAACTAAGTCCAACTGCCTCAGCTGCTTAATTTTGTCACTTGGAATATGTCAGTACTAGTCCACATATTGGTCCACCTAAACGCATGTCTGTGTATGTATCTGTATGCTTATGAAAGCATGTAACGTAGTGCTTTTCAAACCCAATTCACAGCTTGTTGAAGTCCAATCAAGAGTAATTCTGCAGTTTTCATATGGGCTGTGGAAGTAGCCTGCTTTTGCTAATACATGTACCTATACTTGTACCATGGAAAATTGAAAACTGATGCAATACATATATACACATATAACACATGATATGGTCATAATCATACATCAGTACCTATTGCAAAACAAATGTATATAGCTTCTGCTGTGTTTAGACTATTGTCGAAACTACCAAGCTAGATATGAGCAGAACTATTTAACACAAGGGTCTTTGTATGAGCCATTTTTGTATTAGAATCAATGGACTCCTCTTCATTGGGCAGCAGAAGGAGGAAGCCAGTCAGTGGTGCAAACATTGTTGGATGCTAGGATCAAAACAAATCTGTTGACAAAGGTAAGCATTTAATGTATGGCCAAGCTGTGTACTGAACAGACAGCAATGCCAAATGTCTATAGGCAATAGTTGAAATATATACATATATACCGGTATATATATAATATATATATAATTATAATATAATTATATGGAACATTCTATGCGATTTTGATGCTTGTGAATTTATATATATAGCATCCAATTCAAAGCGCTATATATATATTATATATATAAATATGCTTTTCTATGCAAGTGGGGCGATCTGACTAATTTTCAGAAAGTTAAATTGGACAAAAACAACATTCAAATTTCACGGACACAGTGCTAAGAAATTCAAAAAAATGTTAAGGTAGTGGTGCCGCGTATGTCATTGTCATTGTGTACCTAGCAACTATTTGTACAGTTACTTTGATCAGGGCAACTACTTTAGTATGCTTTTCTGAAGATCACTGATGGCAAAACCTGCCAGCCAAGACACAACAACCACCCTGCAGTAATGAATGAGTGATGAAAAAGGTTTTCCACCAAAGAAGGGGCAGTTGTACATGCGAGAAACAGGGTTCATCAGGATAGAATAAAGTGTTCATTATTCTCCAGTGTACTGTTATTAGTCACCTGTGGTCTAGTTTCTGGCGGGAGCTGATGTAGCAAACTAGACATGGTTGTAGAAAAAGATGGAATTTTTTTTATTGTTGTGGTTTCAGAAAGTATGACTGTGTGGCCTCGTTTATGGAATTGTGTTCACACTTCTAATCAGTAATATCATTTTTATTACAGGATGGGAGGACAGCATTAGATGTTGCTATTAATGAACATCATGTGGACATAATTGATTTGCTATCTTCGAAAAGCTCTGAAAAATAATGCAAGTACTTCATGGTGTATTGATTTCAATGTGTTATTTATACTGAAGCAAGGGTATCCTGTTGCATTTTTAATCACTAAGAGACTACTGTTATTCTGATTAGTTTTATAACAAGCTCATTGGATGTTATGTGTGTATTTTGCTACCACTTGTTATCATTACATATACCTGCAGTACCTGCCTGTAGTGAAAACGTTTTTTTTTCTTTCTATTTATACATGTATAACTGACCAAAATATCTGACAGATCCTGACTGACGGGAACAATGAACTTACTTATTGATGGACTGGCAAAACCATTGATGTACCAACCAACTGAATACATCCACAATTACACATGTAGAAGTAAATAAATAGATTTGTGATTTTCATTATTTACATGTGACATTAAATATATTGAATGTACTAGAATTCTCTTTTCATGTGCCAGTATGCCTATGCATTAATTTATACAGGCACATGTGTGAATGGCACATTGTACCGGAACTGTGTACCAAACAACTACAAATGCAGCGAATTAGAATGATGACATAGGTGTGCATACATTGAGAGTTGCTCAGGGGTGTTAAGGCAGCCTATCGATGTTTCGTACCCAGACCATACATACCTAGCCTTTTGTAGTGATTATGTCATGAGTCTGTAAATGGGTTTTTTCTAATCCTTGATGTCCAGCTACAGAGGACCTTTTGCTGCAAAGATTTAGGAACAGTGACAGTCTCTGTTGTTGGTCCAGGTGCATATTTTCTGCATAGTACACCATCAACAATGACAAACTGAGACCACAGTTGAGCATACCGTCTCCACAAGTGTCCTTTTGGACACTGTCCTGAAGTTTTCAGAGCTTCTGACAACCTTAGTGTGACTTCATCGTTCTGCTGTGCAAGGTTAAGTTACCACTTTAGTCTGCATTCCTGTGGCAGCGGCCGAGGTATGCACTCTCGTTGGATGACACTGTAATTACATTCTGAAATTGATAGTGTTTGACTGGCATATGCTATGTTAGTTTCTGAATCATCGGTTACGGAGATACAGTTGAGCAAACTACAGGCACATTTTCCCGCTTGATTCGCGCCAATGTTATAATCACCGCCTTCCCATTCACTGAGCGGGACGCGATTTGCCAAAATCATTGGCGCGAATCAAGCGGGAAAACGTGCCCGTAGTTTGTTCAACTGTATCTCCGTAACGGATGATATCGAAATTAACGAACAGAACAAATCAATAGCTACAGGACTCCTCTATGTGCAACCCGAATTTGACGCGTTTTCAACACTCGTACGTGGAGAAATGAGGATTTCTAACCCGCGGGGTTAACGATTGTTGTATCCATGGCACGGAAAATGTGTAGATCACAAAAATCGATTGTCACACAGTACGAAATTTGAAAGGAAAACGTAGTACCGTCGCGAAGATGTATTGTTTAGTACAACGTGCAATTTTTATAGTGATAAATTTATAGCCCACAAGCCCGATTTTGCTGGACACTGTCCCATATATCTTTTCACCGGGCTGAACCACTTAATATCACAACTCAGTATTGATGTTCACCAATTCTTTTGAAGAAGCTGATGACCCTATCTTATGCTGTAAATACCGGTATAATGTAACGCAAATAATATGTGATTACATCGCTCAGCCCAGCGTATGGTATCCCTGTAACCGCATAAGTAAATCATCTAAAAAAATAATTTAAAAAAAGCGATATTGGAAATTGCGGACTAATGCGATTATTTGTCGAAGTGGGAATCTAGCGGGGCGGTCAAGTTGTCAAACCTGCATCATGGGAGGATGAGAGGCGGGCCCAAACCCTTTTTATTGCCAAACTCCTCGGGTGAAAAATCACCAATCTTTGCAGGATTCGAACTCGCTACCCCGTGATTCTGAACCACTGAATTTAGCGTTTCAGCCAAATGACTAGTTATGAATATGATATGCTAAAACTACTTTTATCTACATCGCAGGTAGGCACTGCGGAATTTTTTTAAAAATGCTCAAAAGATTATAATATTATTATCGTTAGGAAGAGCAAAAAAAGCTGCGTTTAACAGTACTTTATGCGTCACCGTAGCATATTTAGTACCGGAGATATGTAGCGCCAAAGTGAGAACTTTTTTAGTACAGCGGTCAATGCGTAATCGCTATAAAAACTGTGACGGTTGAGGAACAATAAAGCATAACCTTGCCATTCCATAAGATATTAATTCCAAACATCGCATATAAGTGGTTCTGACTTTGTTAAGACTTTTAGAAGGTTTTTAACTAAAATTCATCACATATATATATATATATATATTTCAAATAACTGGCTAGCATGCATACACTTGAGCACAACATCATTTACCATTGTTTCATTGGCCACAAACACTAAATCACCAATTAAATAGTCCAAGAGCATGCCAATGACCATCAATTCGTTATTCTTCAGATTCATCCATCATTCAATATACTTTTAGCTTTGGTAACTTGCATGCATGCTTTATGAGTTATCTGCCGATCGTTTAGTACGTTGGTGAAATCTACATGCACCTTGCAGAGAAATTAAATTAGCAAATACTCTGGAAATGAAGGTTTGCTGCTCCTGTGGAATTGTCATAGTATATATATATTTTGCAAGATGTATAGTCATCTTCTGAGGATATAAGCATGTAACTATAATCATTCACAGCTACACTTGAAAACCATAGTAGAACGTATTTTAATGGTGGTATACAATGTATAAAGGCCCTCACCCGGCTGACTATTGTACTCGTTGCAGTACCAGTGCAGCTATGGCTATTCTGTGTTCGGTTGACATCAACATTGTCGATTATATACATATACATGCATGTTTATATTATTATATTGCTGCAATCTGTCATAAGCGTCAGCTGAAATTTTGTTTAACGAGTTCTACAAGCACCATGCTTTTGCCTCCTCTCTGAGATCTTCCGCTAATAGACCCGTCATATCACGCGCTTTCGGATTAGGTTCGTGGCTCTTGTTCGGACTCCAGAATGGTCCATCTGGGATGCCAAGCTGCATTGGTTCTGATTTCTGAAAAGAACCCGTTGCGTTTGACGCGGATAACTGGCAATCTGTAGTACGCAAACCCTCAGTGACGTCACGTAATCAAATACATTTACTGAAGAATCCTAACATTAAATGCAATTTCTTAAATTTTAAGCTTTTCTGCCTTTATAGCAATGTTTAGTATGGTTAGCAAATGTTCAATAAATTATTAAAAATTATATGGTTACTTTAGGGACCTCTGAATAGTATGACATGATTTTCATCTCTTAAGTCGAATTAATTCGGCCGTACTGATGCTAAGCAGCACCCATATCAAAAACCTTATAAAAACAATCCTAACTTCACAACGAATTGGAGTTAAGAATTCAAACATTCCATATATAAAGCTACTATAATGAGCTATCTGGCAAAACAAAAAGGAGCTCTTAAGTCGAACTATTTGTTGAGTTGTAAGCCAAAAACCTTAACCTGAAGATACCTTAATGTTTTGACCCTGGAAATTCAGTGTCAGATAGGAATTCCGACATTTTTAGTGATCCAAACCCAAAAGTTATGATCTAAGTTATAAAAAATGATGTTTCTGTAGATCCTGGTGTATAATACCATTTGATGTTACGGTCCAAAGATGTTCAGTAACTGGCGCATCGTAGAAGGTACCCTGCGCTTCGTCAAATCTTTATGAAACTTCCTAGAAAGATAGAATGATAAATTATCTAGAGGGGAGAGTACTTACCGTGGAGGGGACGCAGCGTTTTGGAGTCGAAAATCGTGGCCAGAAAACTATATTCGATTTGAACAACACATAATAAATACGGTGCGTGTTTTAAAACTTAAAAACTAGTCTGGTCTATTGCTCACGCATTCGGCAGTCGTTCTGAATGCATAGTAAGCCACAATGAAGCACAATGAAGCTACCAGATCGTTTTTACCAAATGGTGTCAATAAAGATTTTTAAAATTGCAAACAGAAAAATTTTCTTCTGACGTCTAGGATTTTACGGTCTAAAATCAAGGATTCCGCAGTGCCTATCGCAGGTCCATTAATTAATCCACATACATTTAATTTTGTGGCCGGCGCTACTTTCGGGCAGAGTATTTTATGTTATAAATGCAGCCCTGGCAATAGACAGGGGTTGATTCAAGATGATCTATCGCCTTTTCAGTGAAGGATCTACTTGCAGGGGGGATGGCAAGACCTTCTCATCCCCCCCTGCAAGTAGATCCTTCACTGAAAAGGCGATAGATCATCTTGAATCAACCCCTGTCTATTGCCAGGGCTGCATTTATAACATAAAATACTCTGCCCGAAAGTAGCGCCGGCCACACAATTAAATGTATGTGGATTAATTAATGGACCTGCGATGTAGATAAAAGTAGTTTTAGCATATCATATTCATAACTAGTCATTTGGCTGAAACGCTAAATTCAGTGGTTCAGAATCACGGGGTAGCGAGTTCGAATCCTGCAAAGTTTGGTGATTTTTCACCCGAGGAGTTTGGCAATAAAAAGGGTTTGGGCCCGCCTCTCATCCTCCCATGATGCAGGTTTGACAACTTGACCGCCCCGCTAGATTCCCACTTCGACAAATAATCGCATTAGTCCGCTTCACATCCGCTAGTAATTTCCAATATCGCTTTTTTTAAATTATTTTTTTAGATGATTTACTTATGCGGTTACAGGGATGCCATACGCTGGGCTGAGCGATGTAATCACATATTATTTGCGTTACATTATACCGGTATTTACAGCATAAGATAGGGTCATCAGCTTCTTCAAAAGAATTGGTGAACATCAATACTGAGTTGTGATATTAAGTGGTTCAGCCCGGTGAAAAGATATATGGGACAGTGTCCAGCAAAATCGGGCTTGTGGGCTATAAATTTATCACTATAAAAATTGCACGTTGTACTAAACAATACATCTTCGCGACGGTACTACGTTTTCCTTTCAAATTTCGTACTGTGTGACAATCGATTTTTGTGATCTACACATTTTCCGTGCCATGGATACAACAATCGTTAACCCCGCGGGTTAGAAATCCTCATTTCTCCACGTACGAGTGTTGAAAACGCGTCAAATTCGGGTTGCACATAGAGGAGTCCTGTAGCTATTGATTTGTTCTGTTCGTTAATTTCGATATCATCCGTTACGGAGATACAGTTGAACAAACTACGGGCACGTTTTCCCGCTTGATTCGCGCCAATGATTTTGGCAAATCGCGTCCCGCTCAGTGAATGGGAAGGCGGTGATTATAACATTGGCGCGAATCAAGCGGGAAAATGTGCCTGTAGTTTGCTCAACTGTATCTCCGTAACCGATGATTCAGAAACTAACATAGCATATGCCAGTCAAACACTATCAATTTCAGAATGTAATTACAGTGTCATCCAACGAGAGTGCATACCTCGGCCGCTGCCACAGGAATGCAGACTAAAGTGGTAACTTAACCTTGCACAGCAGAACGATGAAGTCACACTAAGGTTGTCAGAAGCTCTGAAAACTTCAGGACAGTGTCCAAAAGGACACTTGTGGAGACGGTATGCTCAACTGTGGTCTCAGTTTGTCATTGTTGATGGTGTACTATGCAGAAAATATGCACCTGGACCAACAACAGAGACTGTCACTGTTCCTAAATCTTTGCAGCAAAAGGTCCTCTGTAGCTGGACATCAAGGATTAGAAAAAACCCATTTACAGACTCATGACATAATCACTACAAAAGGCTAGGTATGTATGGTCTGGGTACGAAACATCGATAGGCTGCCTTAACACCCTTGAGCAACTCTCAATGTATGCACACCTATGTCATCATTCTAATTCGCTGCATTTGTAGTTGTTTGGTACACAGTTCCGGTACAATGTGCCATTCACACATGTGCCTGTATAAATTAATGCATAGGCATACTGGCACATGAAAAGAGAATTCTAGTACATTCAATATATTTAATGTCACATGTAAATAATGAAAATCACAAATCTATTTATTTACTTCTACATGTGTAATTGTGGATGTATTCAGTTGGTTGGTACATCAATGGTTTTGCCAGTCCATCAATAAGTAAGTTCATTGTTCCCGTCAGTCAGGATCTGTCAGATATTTTGGTCAGTTATACATGTATAAATAGAAAGAAAAAAAAACGTTTTCACTACAGGCAGGTACTGCAGGTATATGTAATGATAACAAGTGGTAGCAAAATACACACATAACATCCAATGAGCTTGTTATAAAACTAATCAGAATAACAGTAGTCTCTTAGTGATTAAAAATGCAACAGGATACCCTTGCTTCAGTATAAATAACACATTGAAATCAATACACCATGAAGTACTTGCATTATTTTTCAGAGCTTTTCGAAGATAGCAAATCAATTATGTCCACATGATGTTCATTAATAGCAACATCTAATGCTGTCCTCCCATCCTGTAATAAAAATGATATTACTGATTAGAAGTGTGAACACAATTCCATAAACGAGGCCACACAGTCATACTTTCTGAAACCACAACAATAAAAAAAATTCCATCTTTTTCTACAACCATGTCTAGTTTGCTACATCAGCTCCCGCCAGAAACTAGACCACAGGTGACTAATAACAGTACACTGGAGAATAATGAACACTTTATTCTATCCTGATGAACCCTGTTTCTCGCATGTACAACTGCCCCTTCTTTGGTGGAAAACCTTTTTCATCACTCATTCATTACTGCAGGGTGGTTGTTGTGTCTTGGCTGGCAGGTTTTGCCATCAGTGATCTTCAGAAAAGCATACTAAAGTAGTTGCCCTGATCAAAGTAACTGTACAAATAGTTGCTAGGTACACAATGACAATGACATACGCGGCACCACTACCTTAACATTTTTTTGAATTTCTTAGCACTGTGTCCGTGAAATTTGAATGTTGTTTTTGTCCAATTTAACTTTCTGAAAATTAGTCAGATCGCCCCACTTGCATAGAAAAGCATATTTATATATATAATATATATATAGCGCTTTGAATTGGATGCTATATATATAAATTCACAAGCATCAAAATCGCATAGAATGTTCCATATAATTATATTATAATTATATATATATTATATATATACCGGTATATATGTATATATTTCAACTATTGCCTATAGACATTTGGCATTGCTGTCTGTTCAGTACACAGCTTGGCCATACATTAAATGCTTACCTTTGTCAACAGATTTGTTTTGATCCTAGCATCCAACAATGTTTGCACCACTGACTGGCTTCCTCCTTCTGCTGCCCAATGAAGAGGAGTCCATTGATTCTAATACAAAAATGGCTCATACAAAGACCCTTGTGTTAAATAGTTCTGCTCATATCTAGCTTGGTAGTTTCGACAATAGTCTAAACACAGCAGAAGCTATATACATTTGTTTTGCAATAGGTACTGATGTATGATTATGACCATATCATGTGTTATATGTGTATATATGTATTGCATCAGTTTTCAATTTTCCATGGTACAAGTATAGGTACATGTATTAGCAAAAGCAGGCTACTTCCACAGCCCATATGAAAACTGCAGAATTACTCTTGATTGGACTTCAACAAGCTGTGAATTGGGTTTGAAAAGCACTACGTTACATGCTTTCATAAGCATACAGATACATACACAGACATGCGTTTAGGTGGACCAATATGTGGACTAGTACTGACATATTCCAAGTGACAAAATTAAGCAGCTGAGGCAGTTGGACTTAGTTGCTACGTGAGGCCAGTCATTGATGGAACCTACTGGCTTCAATGACCACACACAGCAGCACATTTAATTAATACCATCTTGTTATACAAGTGTATGCAAGCCTATGTCAGGTACTTTCCATATGATGTTACACAAATAATGTACGCTAGCATGGAACCATTACCGGAGTGTTGACAATTGGCTGCGTAATAATTGAAGTAGGTTTAACGGTTACAAAATATTACCAGTTTGTGTAAGCATTTCTTAGCAGGGAGGACGATAATCCTATGCGTAGGACGACGGGGGATTAAAGGTTAAAAATCTAATTGCATACATCTGTTCCTAAAGTAACATAACTCCTAAGGCTAGTTAATGAACTATTTATATTGAGGAGCTCTGGGGTTATTGATTATCGACATTTTTATTTTGAAAAAAATGTACAATTGAAATTTTCACTTTATGTCATTTTAAAAAAAAGATGACTAGACTACATACACACACACACACACACACACACACACACACACACACACACACACACACACACACACACACACACACACACACACACACACACACACACAAACCTCTGTTTGAAGATTTACATCTGCACCTGCAGACAATAGCATTTCCACTATAGGCTTGTGGCCATACCAAGATGCCCAATGGATCGCAGTAGACCCATCCTAGGCAGATCAGAAAATGGGACAATGTCTTCCAATTACGTCACAATATATGTAGTGTACATACATGTATAGTAGTGGTCAGTACAAAATAAACAAAATAAACAGTACAAAATAAACATAACGTTTGAGTAGTGTATGCGTCATATGCAATCAAAGTTGGCGTACAGCACACATGGGATTAGGAGTTTTGGAACATAGTGTTTGAAAACATAATCTACAACAGCTACGCACCATCCAAGCACCCATACAGACACATCATTAGCCATGCCTGACCACTTACATAAGCTAGTTTCAGGGTTGAGTCTGTGAGACTGTTATAACTTCTATCCTTTTTATGTGTACTGAATAAATTTACAGTGTATTCGCATACGAATACAGAGGTGGAAATAAGGGTTGGTATTTGGTCCTGATACAATCAATTGCAATATACCAGCATGCACATGAATTTTTATACATACACTTAAACTACACATATATTGAGTGTCAGTTTAAATGTTACATTTTTAGCCTAGCCATTCATCCCAGTCTTCTAGTAGATTCCCATTTTCTCAAATGTATACTACTGGTACCTCCACCATATTTTTTCGGATCGTGTAATTTGGGTAGACCATCTAGTTTTGCCATTCCACCAAAGTTGGATAGCTGAATTTGGAGAGAAATCATTAAGTGATTGACTTGTAGCATTCACTTTTAGCAAATCATCTAAGGCCTGACTACAGAGGAAATATCTTTTGGTGTTCTTTGAGGAGGTTTACCTGTGAAAATTCTCGTTGTGCTTTAGCACTAGAAACTGGGACAGAAAAGACAAGTGTAGCAAGAGCCAGGATATTGGACCATTCTGACGAGTAGGGGAATCGAAGAGCCACCACCATGCTGATTGATGATCAAGTGGGAGAAGAGATATAGAACTTCCTGCACAAGATACTATTGCTTCAAATTTGGCCTTCGTGGCAAATGTATCAACTCCTGCCTCTTCTAATGGAAATTTAAAATGCTGAACAATGCTATCAATCACACTAAATTTATCTACCATGAGGTGACGTATTTTTGTATGAACTCGTTCACCCCTTCCATTATGATCACACCAAACTATAATGAGAAGTTCATTCTCAACATTGCCATTATCCGTTGAGCCAAAACGAAAAAACGGATTGTATACATGCGGTAAGATTTGCATTATAAATGTACAGTGGGAACCATGGTAGTTGAGTGTAATCTTTTTCCCCTAGCCTTCAATGTTTGGAATACGTTTTATCAATAATGGTTTGAGCAATAAAAATTCTAATAATGCAGTTTTATTCATAAAGGGTTTGAAATTGAAGCTTGTCACTTGACATCTTACTTTATATTTTGGGGAATTTGTGTTCCTCATTCAGCAAAATTTTAGATTATTTCTCCCCCATTTGGAAACAGATCAGGCCTGGCATTGGCATATAACTACCCTGCATATAACGATACCATGTGGCCAGGCCAAATGTTGAATGCTGTAGACTGTACAAGAACAATTGCTGCAGTTTTTGGTGGAAACGCATGTAGCTGATTGTCTCGTATTGCGTTGTGTTTAGGCTATCATATTTAAACAATACATAGAAGACAGGTATTTGTATCTGAAATGGATGTTTAACAAAAAGTTCATTTAATCTGCCACTAAAATGTTTGCCTCAAACGTTTGGGTCATAAAAGTTATCTGTTTCGGTTGAATAACATTATGATTATTTACAATATTGTAGATATGATTGAACATTGATGAAGCTATCAGAAGAACCATTTGCCATGAACAGCTGCAAGTTTGAAGTGGCAATCACTATATCGTGCCAGAAAGCTGAAGCTGGCGAGCCGAATTAAAAGGACTGTATCTGTGTCAAAAAGTACATGCAAAACCTTTCAGATGTTAATGCTAGGACACTCATATTGAGAATATAACTGACTACATACTGTAATACAGGCTCACTGTCAGGATACAATAGCCTGCGCTTGAGCAGTACAATATTCTGACAGAACATTTTGTAATACATTGTCACACGCACACCCATGATCACACACATATATACACCTTATTTTTGTACATATAGTCAGTCTGTACCTTGTGTATCTGCTATAAATCTTGGCCACTTACACTGCATAGTCGGCTCTATACACAAGTTAGAAATAACCAAATCCTTGCTCCTACCTGAGCCCTATGGGGGCGAAGCCGGTGCCTGGGCAGAATGGGTAGACCATTTTGAGAGCGTAACTGCTATCCACAAGTTGACCACTGTGGAGGAGAAATTGAAATGGCTGAAGGTGCATCTAGCCGGGAAAGCTCAGAAAAGCCTTCAAGAATCTGCCACAAAATGTGAGAGAAGACTACGGTGAGTGCATGAAATCCTTACAGCGTCATTTTGACCCTGACAGTAAGCGGCAACTGTACGTGGCCGAGTTAAATGCCAGAACTGTAGTGGTGTTATTTGACTGATGTAATGTGTTATCACGTGACTAGCAGGACTAGTGAGGTTGAGAAGTTTCTGTGTACTGAGTAACTGTATTTGCTGTATATTATTAAGCATACCCTAAGGCAGCGCCCTCGAAAATGCGTACTATTACATGGTGGCAGCGGTGCTGACGTGTTCAACACGATTAAGTAATTAACTGTGACTGATATCAAACTCACGATGGCATCTCTTCATATCTCTCCTCCAGAACCCTTTGACTTTGCTACTCCTGAAGAGTGGCCTCGGTGGATTCGTCACTTTGAGCGCTTTAGGAAAGCATCGGGGTTGATAGCGAATGCGGAATACATACACTCATTTACTCGATGGAGGACCAAGCGGAAGACATATTACGCTCGTTTAGCTTGACAGAAGCTCAGCGAGGCAAGTATGATGTAGTGAAGGAGAAGTTAGAGAAGCATTTCGTGAAACACAGAAATGTTATTTTCGAGCGTGCAAAGTTTAATCGTCGTGTTCAAGGGCCTGATGAGACGTGTGACTCCTTCATTACATCCCTCTATTGCTTAGCAGAGTATTGTTCGTATGGGTCATCGCATGATGAGGTCATACGTGACCTGATTGTGGTGGGAATTGGAAACTCTCAGCTATCAGAGAAACTTCAGCTGGACCCTGATTTGACATTGGACAAAGCTATCAATGCAGTTAGACACAATGAGGCAGTGAAAGGTCAACAGACAGTAATACGAAGCCAGGAACATGATGAAAGAATAGTTGCTGTTGCAAAAGACAAGGAAGTCACATGGAAACACAAAACAATGTGTACTAGATGTGGCTACATGTGTATCCAAGGAAAACACATATGCTCTGCCAGGACAGCATCCTGTCATAGTTATGGATGACAAGGTCATTTTCAATCAGTGTGCAGAGCAAAGGACAAGACAGTAGCGGCAATGCATTAAGGTTACTTACATAGATCAGTGGACAACAACACTGGGGTTGAATGGAAGACAAATGATATTCAAGATAGACACTGGGGCAGAGGTTACTGTTATTCCTGCATCATCATACAACCCAGTAAAGGATGGACCACTTCACTCACCTACCAGAACACTTTATGGACCGAGTCAACAGAAGCTAAAAGTGAAAGGACAGTTTACAGGCAACCTGAAGAAGGGAGATATAGAAGTAAAGCAGGAAATGTACGTTGTTCAGGGACTCAGACAACCTCTTGTGGGATGCCCTGCAATTGCAGCATTGAACCTAGTCACGAACATTGAATCTGTCACTTCAGAAAACCACAGAGTTGTAGATCTGTTTCCAAAGGTATTCCAGGGACTAGGATGAATGGAAGGAGAATTCAAGATAAAGTTGAAAGATAATCGAGAACCATTTTCATTAATGACTCCTAGAAGAGTTGCACTATCTTTGCTTCCAAAAGTTAAAGAACTTCTAAGAATGGAGAAACTGGGAGTCATTTCTAAATTAACCTACAGAGTGGTACTCAGGAATGGTGGTTGCTCCAAAGCCGAATGGTTCTGTAAGGATATGTGTTGATTACCGAAGTTAAATGACAATGTCATGAGATGCCATCTGTGTAGCAAACTCTAGCCCAGTTGAATGAAGCAAAGTTGTTTTCAAAACTGGACGCAAATTCAGGATTCTGGCAAATCCCTCTTTGCAGACAGTCTACTCTGTTGACAACGTTCATCACACCCTTTGGCAGATATTGTTTTAATATTTTGGTCCATGGCAAAAAGGAGCAAGAGCATAACCAGAATTTGATATCAGTATTGGGCAGGATACAATCAGCAGGAGTGACACTCAACGAAGAAAAATGTTTGTTTGGAAAAAACAGATCAAGTTTCTGGGACAAATCATTGATGAGAATGGCATTGATTCAGATCATGATAAAAGCAATAAGAGACATGGCAGCTCCAACAAATGTTACTGAAATCCGCAGGTTTCTGGGAATGGTGAATCAACTCAGTAAATTCTCCCCTCACCTCGCTGATGAAACTAAGCTGTTAAGAGAGTTGCTGAGTTCATAGAACCAGTGGGCATGGGGTTCAGCTCAGCAAGAGTCATTTGATAAAATCAAGGCAAAGCTAAGTTCTACACAAGTATTGGCAATGTACAATGCAGCGTATGAAACCTGCGTTTCAGCAGATGCTCCTCGTATGGTCTGGAAGCAGTATTGCAACAAAAACAAGCTTCAAGAGTATTAAGACCAGTTGCCTACAGTTTGTATATCTCTTGAGCATTATCAGAAACCGAACAACGCTATGCACAAATAGAAAAGGAAGCGTTAGCTGTCACCTGGGCTTGTGAACGATTTCGGATTACTTGACAGGAATGCAATTCCATACTGAGACGAACCACAAACCACTCGTACCTTTGCTCACTCCAAAGAAATGTCTAGAGGAATTGCCAATTCGAGTCCAAAGATTTTGTCTTTGATGCAGTTTACGTATTCAATGTCCCATGCTCCAGGTAAAGACCTTTCCATTGCTGACACACTTTCTCGAGCAGCAGTCAACCAAGGCCAAGACCTATCAGATGCTGTATTTGAAGAAGAGACAGCTGCCTTTGCCTGACATATTGTATTACCATGATGGACTATTGCTACGTGCTAGTCGGCTGGTAATACCATCACCGCTGCAGGGAGACATTTTGATCAGGATACACTCTGGTCATCAGGGTCTAACTAAATGTAGGGAGAGAGTGAGGCAATGTGTTTGGTGGCCAGGTATGTCTAAAGATCTGGAGAAAGTAATCATGCAGTGTCAAGTATGCTGCCAACATCGACAGCAGCACACTGAACCTTTGATGCCAACCCCATTTCCAGATTACCCTTGGCAGAAAGTGGCATCGGACTTATTTGATTGGCATAAGAATGTTGTTGTAAACTACTACTCTCGATTCATTGAAATTGCAAAGCTCTCTTCCACCACCTCAACTGATGTAGTGACTCATTTGAGGTCAATTTTTGCCCGTCACAGCATTCCAGAGGTCTTCATATCAGACAGTGGTCCTCAATACTCATCCTCTTTGTTTGCTAAGTTTTCTCGAGAATACAAGTTCAACCATATAACAAGTAGCCCACGATACCTGCAAGCACATGGAGAAGCAGAAAGTGCAGTGAAGACCATAAAAGCAATGCAGTGATCCATACCTGGGTCTTCTAGCTTACCGAACAACGCCACTGGAGAATGGGTACAGCCCAGCTGAACTATCAATGGGCCGAAAATTACAGCCAACATTGCCAGTGATCAAAACTCTGTTGATGCCAAAAGCTCCACCATTTGAGTCCTTGAGGCAGAATTTGAGTCCTTGATGCAGGAGGAGAAAAGACGTAGAAAGATGAAGCTGAATTTTGATCCACATTGCAAAGCAACATCATCAAGGCCATTGCAGAAAAGAGAAGAGGTTTGGCTACCTGACACTTCAGCAAGTGGTACTGTTCAAGCTGAAGTGGTCATATATTGTACATTCTGACAATGGAGATCTCAGGCCGAATCGTAAACATCTGGTTCCAATGGACTTGACTAGGACAAAAGATGAGTCTACAGAGATCGAACTTCCTCAGGCACAGCCGGAACTACCTGAAATACTGCCTGAAGGGGAAACAGAAGCTGAAGTACTACCTGAAAATGAAGTAATACTCAAAAAGGTCCCACCAAGTGAAACAGCTGTTCCTGAACCACTTCCAGAAGGCACAAAAGTGGAAGATTGTCAAGCCCCCAAATAGACTCCCAAGCTCATGGCCAGAATTAAAAGCACTGTGTCCCCACAGGAACAAG
Organism: Spongilla lacustris; assembly: GCA_949361645.1. NCBI lineage: Eukaryota > Metazoa > Porifera > Demospongiae > Spongillida > Spongillidae > Spongilla > Spongilla lacustris. The sequence continues at coordinate 4,127,775 of OX442421.1, read as the reverse complement.
ACCCTGATGGTGTGTACGCCATGCAGACCGTGCTGAAGCTGTTGCAGCTGTCTCTCCACTTGCACTTGATTTGGTGAAAGAGACATGTGAACTGTTGCAGATCAGAAAAACATGCACCACGCCGTACCATCCGCAGGGTAATGGAATGGTGGAGCGGTTCAATCGGACTCTATTGGATATGCTCTCCACTGCAGTTGGCAACCGTCAAGCTGATTGGCAGCAGCACATATGTAAACTTTGTCTGGATTACAACTGCAGTATCCATTCCTCCACAGGATTTACTCCATTTTTCTTGATGTTCAGATGCCAGGTGAAGCTGCACAAATCAGATGGAGTCACACACTATCTCAGAGTATGCGAAAGACAGCTTGCAAGAAGCATACTCATTGGAGGCAGAAAGAGCTGTATGACAAAAAAGTACATGGGAAGTCATTTAGCCTGGGCAAGTTGGTGTGGCTACACTCCACAGCTGTTCCTCGTGGTCAATCCAGAAAATTACACCACCATTGGAAAGGACCCTTTAAGGTCATGGAACGACTGGGCGAGAGCATGTACAAAATCAAAACTCTTCAAGGGCGGAGAAAAACAACAATTGTTCATTTTGACAGGCTCAAGCCATGTGTAGTATCCAATGACAACCCAGAAACCATAGCTTCCAGAGAACTCTGGTTGACAGTGATGACGAGCAGCACGATAAGCCAGCTGGGCAAGGAGAACCAGCAGAGCAAGAAGAGGCAGCAGTGCCAGAAATTGCAATTCCACCTGCACCACCTGAACATGCTGATATCCAGTCCAAGATCGACAACGCATGCAGCAGCACTATGGAATATACGTGGAACACTAAACGAAAGGGAGCAGTGTAATACAGGATTCAATAGTCTGCGCTTGTGCAGAACAATATTCTGATGGAGCATTTTGTAATAGATTGTCACACGCACACCCATGATCATTTTTGTATGTATAATACGTCAGACTGTACCTAGTGCATCTGCTATAAATCTTGGCCAATTACAATACTATAAAGTTGCATGAGCGAGGGAACTTCTTCAACCAATGCAAAATGTATGGTCAGCAAGATGTTTCTAATTAGTACTAGCACTGTGAAAAGATGCGTTACTGCCTGGGAGACAACAGGATCGAGAGGAAGCTTTGCAAGATCATTGTAGCTAATTAATACCAATTGTTGGTTTAAAAGCCTTCCTAAAGTAGTGGTACATCTCTGCTGGCTCTTAGTGGCAGCCTGGATTGTAATTGGTATTGAAAAGAACTATATTCAGCTTCCTTGATTGCTTTGTCCGTCTTCTATCGTGACAATGATAACTACAATAAATCTTGTTACTGCTGTTGTTATTGTTGTTATGATGGGGTTGTGGCTGGTGTCAGCACAGAGGTAAGAAGAGTACTTGCCATTCTAGAAGAAAAGGGTCCTTCCTTGGGCCTCCATATCAACATACCTAAGTGTGAAGTTTTTTGTTGTGGTGACCTAAGCCTATTCCCATCATCAATGAAGCAGTCACACCAGCCCAACCTTGAAATCTTAGGGATTCCCATTGGTGACCTTGACTTTTGTACCAGCTATATTTCACAGAAGCACAACTTAGCTAAACAACTCATGCTACAGCTTGAGGAAGTAGGCTCACATGACCCTCAAGTAGCATTGATGCTCCTCTGCACTTGTAGTGGCTTCTGTAAATTAGCTCATCTGGCTCGGGCAACACCACCATCCCTCTCTCTCAAGGCACTTGAGCTTTTTGACATAGACATTAGAAACTGCCTGTCACAGAGTACATCAGTTGACATGACAGACCTCTCCTGGAAACAGGCCCAGCTGAGCCTCAGTAAAGGTGGCTTAGGTCTGCGGTCTCTTGTGCTTCATGCACCAGCCGCTTACAATGCCTCTGTTTGTTCATCAGGGTATGGCCACCAATCACACACCCACCTTGCCCATGCAGTTGATATATTTAACACTTGTGTTGCTTCTTCTGATTTAATTTCACTGGATTCCATCTTAACTTCCCCTTTGAGGCAAAGGGCTCTATCCTCAAAATTGGATGATTTTCAATTCCATGCCCTTTTCAACGTGTCATCAGTGGCGGATAGGGCACGCCTTCTATCCATCTCTGTCCCTCATTCTTCCTCGTGGCTTTCAGTTGTCCCCTCAGAAGGTCTAGGCCTCCACTTTGAGCCAAACCAGTACCATGTTGCTCTCAAATGGTGGCTAGGCTTAGACACTTCAGGTGGCTCACAGTGTTCCCTTTGCCCAGATTCCATCCTAGATCCCCTAGGCCATCATGCTACCACATGCAAACGAGGGGGAGATGTTGTACATCGTCATAACTTGTTGAGGGATGTTTTTGCTGATTCTTGTCGTTTGGCACACCTAAGTGTCAAAGTTGAAGTAGGAAATAACCTAACTCCAGATCATGACCACACAAGACCGGCGGATGTTCTTGTCCACAACTGGTCACAAGGCAAGCCTGCAGCTTTTGACTTTTCAGTTACCTCACCGCTTAATTCACTTAATTTGTCGGAAGTGGGAGTATCTTCAGGAGTAGCTGCTGAGGCCTCTGAGATAAGGAAGCATAACCGCAATGATGGCAAGTGTGAGGATTTAGGATGGGCTTGTATCCCTTTGGTTGTTGAGACCTATGGTGCGTGGGGTCAAGAGGCTGTGAAGAGTTTTGCTCAGTTGGCACCGCAGCTAGCAATCACCTGCTCCAAGCCAAAGTCTGTCGTCATTCATGACCTGTATGGCAGACTTAACACCTGCCTTGTAAAATCAGTGGCATCGGCCATCCTTAGTAGGATCGAGCCCCTTTGAACTGTTTTTGTGTTACATGCTTGCTATATTATGTATCCATTATACTACAATAATGTAAATAAATATAAAGTTATTCATCCGAAAATGGCTAACTTTTAATACCCAAACAAACTTTTTAGTTGCAGTGAAAACAAAACTTTTCATTAAACGAGCGTTTCAGATATAGATACCTGTCTTCCATGCGTTATTTAAATATGGTAGCCTAAACACAACACAATACGAGGCAATCAGCTAGATGCGTTTCCCCCCTAAAACAGCACATCTGCAGCTACGGTTCTCGAACTCTTTACTGCATTCAACAGTTGGCCCAGCCATGTGGTATGGCTTTATGCAGGGTAGTTACATGCCAACGTTCGGCCTGATCTGTTTCCCAGCGAAATGGGGGAGAAATAATCTTGAAATGTTTTGCTGAACGAGGAACACAAATTCCCCAATATAGAAAGCAAGATGTTACATGACAAGCTTCAATTTCAAACCCTTTATGAAAACTTCCTTGCCAATCAAAACTGCATTATTAGAATTCAAATAGCTCAAACCATTATTGATAAACCACATTGAAGACCTAGGGGGAAAAAATATACTCAACTAGCACGGTTTCCACTGTAGGTTATGAATAATTTTACATAGATGTATACCCTTAAGTATTGTATAATGTCATTTTCTTAGTCCTTTTGTATCTGCTGCAAATTAGCATTCACTGTAAATTGTACACTTCGCTACAAGGGTCAGTGTTCTTAATTGGCACCATGTCAATGGCAATTCAAACATCACTAGTACTTAGATCTGCAAGAGCAAAGCAGAGCTAGTAAGCGTAATTTTGCAAAGCTAGTTGTAAGATCAACAGCAGCATGTACACGATCTGGAAATACAATCATTTTTTTCTAAATGCCCTTTTTGAGGAGGGAGCTTATGTTTTTAATCTCCAGCATCCTCGATTAAGGATCACCCTTAAATAAGCATCAGTAGGGGATACAGGAATTCGGCGAGGGTGCCCACATATATACTTGATTGGGGTAAGGGGCATCCACTTTGTGCATGCAAAAAAATTTGCAACATACCCAAATTTATCCATACATAATAGAGGGATTGGAAACCGTTAAGAATACGTTCTTGTTCCCATGCTGTTGTGGATTTAAATGGCTGTTTCATCTGTCAGTGCATTCAGTTACTTTGATTCTTGAGCCACTTAAAATTTGCATCATATTCAGATGATCTACTTCAAGCATTGAACAATATTACACTAGACTATTTCGTCCCCTGTACATCCTGCAGGATATACAACAGCTGCATAAATTAAGACACATCAACAGACCTATAGCCTGCAGTTTGAAACCCATCACTATTTTGACTAGAAAACTGCTTTGTGGCATGTATATAAATGCTAGTCAAGTCACAGATGGCCGTAAGCGCATTGGTCGGCCACAGCACAATCCTCAAACAATCAAACCACAATACTGATACAGGTGTCGGAACTGGGCAGAAGTATTTCCCCCCCCCCCCCCCCCCCTCCCTCCCCCATGCATGGGATGTACTACACGATTAATGTTACTGTATCGCCATACAATTCTTTAGGTTCGTTCATGTACGCATCACTGTCGCTTATACGATGTCATTGTATGAATTCAATAAACACATGCATGCTCCACCCCCACATTAAATTACCTAATTTATCTTTGGAGGCCTCTGATACAAAGCATGCTTTTAAACAATGTATCGTCAAGAAGCACTACATAAAAGCATGAAGCACGTTTATGCGCACGTGACTGGGGTATTGATAGTAATTATACTTATGGTTACCCACTAGATCCGCTTTCAGGATGGTGTTGAGGTATTAAAACAATGAGATCAGCTTAGTGACTACAATCATCATTGATTGATTTTCAATGCACACAAACACAGGTAATGCTCAATCATCCAGTTTTGTGAAAATATTAAATTATACTGTAGCTCCAGTAACCACTCAGTACAACCGCCAATTTCTTAAGTGAAATGATGTGTGGAATAGAAAAGCTAAGCAAAGATGACGGAAATGGTGTGGAAAGTGCAAATGTGCATATATTACATATATTGCGCGTGCATGGTTTCTGAATGTTTGGTCCAGAAGTCCCTATCAGCATGCATTGCAGGAGTTATTTATCAACTGACTACAGGTAGGAAGGCACATGTATGTTTCAAAACGACTTGATTTTTTAATTTCCTATACAGGTTTTAGTGCTGACTATAATTTAGATTTTTTAATAAATCACTAAAGTTCTAAAATGCATTGTGCATATCTCAAATAGATATATATTGCATTTTTAGAAAATTATTTGATGAATATAAATCTACTTTTCAGGTCTTTGTGATTGATACTTAAAAAAGTATTGATGACTTGAAAGTCGAAAATCACAAAAAATGATTTGCAGAATTTGTATACACTACGTCACTTTAAAAATGCTATTTATACACAACCAAGGCAATGGCCCGTATTGCATTACAATACGGTACACCATTGGTATACCATCGGAGAAAGCAACTTATTGAATCAACGCCATTAACTTTTATACAGCCCGCTACAGATTGTGATTACAAACGGCAACAACCTGTTGTACATATGCAGTTGCGTAGGAACGAGTTTAAAAGTGCATGTGGGGGGGGAAGGGGGGGGGGGGCAAACTTTGATAGTATACGTAGGAAGTAGTTGGAAAGTGGTCAGGCACAGAGCCCCAAAAACTAAAACATCTCGTCTCCAGTTTTGGCTAAGGATGAAGCTATGCATTTTTTGCAGCAATGAAGTCCTCGGAACAGAAGCACTTCGCGTCCCTGACAGCATTTTTTGCTGGTATGTCTGATGGCATGACCTTCACATCCCCCCTGCAAGTAGATCCTTCACTGAAAAGGCGATAGATCATCTTGAATCAACCCCTGTCTATTGCCAGGGCTGCATTTATAACATAAAATACTCTGCCCGAAAGTAGCGCCGGGCACACAATTAAATGTATGTGGATTAATTAATGGACCTGCGATGTAGATAAAAGTAGTTTTAGCATATCATATTCATAACTAGTCATTTGGCTGAAACGCTAAATTCAGTGGTTCAGAATCACGGGGTAGCGAGTTCGAATCCTGCAAAGATTGGTGATTTTTCACCCGAGGAGTTTGGCAATAAAAAGGGTTTGGGCCCGCCTCTCATCCTCCCATGATGCAGGTTTGACAACTTGACCGCCCCGCTAGATTCCCACTTCGACAAATAATCGCATTAGTCCGCTTCACATCCGCTAGTAATTTCCCGTATCGCTTTTTTTTTCTCTCTTTTTTTTTTTTTCATTTCAAATTATTTTTTCTTCTCCGGTTACAGGGATACCATACGCTGGGCTGAGCGATGTAATCACATATTATTTGCGTTACATTATACCGGTATTTACAGCATAAGATAGGGTCTTCAGCTTCTTCAAAAAATATTTTTAAGAATTGGTGAACATCAATACTGAGTTGTGATATTAAGTGGTTCAGCCCGGTGAAAAGATATAATTATTGTTAATTTGTTATGAACAATATGGGACAGTTACCGCGAAAACTTCCTACATGTATGTTTTATAACATTACAAAATAATCGTGTTGTAAGGTTTGAATCGCTATATCGTCCGAACGGTAAAGGGTATCGATATCCTATTTTTATGACTTCATACTAATCCATTGCTCTATGGTAAAATACAATTTGGTGTCTTGCACTTGCTCGGTGCCAGCATTGCAACGTTCGATACTCTACCTGGTTCAAATCCAACATAACTTTCTGTAGGAGTAATCCAATCGCTTCAAATTCGGATTGTAGGTAGAGAGGTCCTATACCTATCGATTTGTTCTATTCGTTAATTTTTAAGCCATCCGTTACGGAGATAGTTGAACAAACCACGTGCACTTTTCCCGCTCGATTCGCGCCAATGATATAATCACCGCCGCCATACATAATTATTTGAGCGGGACGCGATTTGCCCAAATCGATATTATTGGCGCGTATCGAGCGGGAAAAAGTGCACGTAGTTTGTTCAACTGTATCTCCGTAACGGATGGCATAAAAATAAACGAACAGAACAAATAGATAGGTATAGGACCTCTCTACCTACAAACCGATTTTGAAGCGATTTGATCCCTCCTACAGAAGGTTATGTTGGGTTTGAACCAGGTGGGGTATCGAACGTTGCAATGTTGGCACGGAGCAAGTGCAAGACACCAAAATGTACTTTACCATAGAGCAATGGTGTAGTATGAAGTCATGAAAATAGGAAGTCGATAGCCTTTACCGTTCGGACGATATAGCGATTCAAACGTTACAACACGATTATTTTATGTTATAAAACATAGGAAGTTTTCGCGGATATTGTCCCATATAATCATACAACACCAAATATATACATGTAACACTACCACAAAAGTCAAGACTGCATACAAGAAGTACACATCAGTTTGCTATCACAGTTTGGCAGAAGGAAAAGTACATTCCCAACCACATAGCATGTCTGCTACCACATGCATTCTGTCCTGTCCCCACACTACAGGTCCATGATTGACCTGGAAGCTTGGTACTCCGCAGAGCCCTTCAGTGATAGCCCTGCAAAGAGACAAGGATGACCAACACTTCTACTACAGAGTGCATCTCTACCTCTTTGTGGAGGTTTGCAACTGATCTTTTATACCATCAGTGTTTGCTGCTGTCAGCAGACTATCAGCTTCAAAGCCTCCTTCCTTTAGTACCTCTCTCAGAACCTTATTGGAAATGAAGGGTGATAAATACACATGTGCAAGTGGGTGTTTTTAGCTTTATGTTATGGAACCCATTACATGTACTTAAGATTCCATAATCAAAGTGAGCAAATGGTTTCTCAGGCTGGACTGGACTACAATACAAGATTCATGTTATTGGTAATGGACATGACAATTGCCGTGTAGTGCTTTCATGCTAAAAATGAGTTTCAATCACATAGCAGAAAAAGGGAGTGTATTGATCCTAATACACAGCTCTATAGTCATGATGACAATAATTTTTATAGTCTAATCAAATCTGTTATCTACAGTGTTATTTTATTTTATAAGCAAACCAAGTGTCGATGTAGTTTGAGGGAAAAGATAATATGGGAAAATATCCATGAAAAGGGACCTAAGCAATTGAAATGTAACTCTATTATGAACAGTTCAATTTCAAGAGCATAAGAATAAGAAATAAGTTGTTGAGGACAGAGAATCTAATAATTTCAAGTGTTTAGTCCTATTTTCCATCATACATAAATAATTATTTTAACAACTGTACATGTATTTTATATGGCAATACATTTGCTATATACATGTAACACACCTCTGCATTTCCAATGTCCTTTTTTCGTTGCCATGCAGCTTTGTCTATTGTATAAAACAGTATTACAAGAGCACATTACAACATTTTTCACCAGCACGTACATAGGTGCATAATAAGCATCGGATCATACTTGCTGGCTATTGTCACTCTCAGAGGCAAAACAGTGCGAATTGGGAAGACATCTGGCCACTGGATGTCCACTTGTGCATACTCACACCAATCGCTCAAGTCCTTTGTACCATACTTTACCTTTGCCTCACTCATTGCTTGCATTGGTACCTGCAGTGCATGTTAGTACCACAAAAATGCAAGTGAAGTGTGTATGTACATGTACGTGAGTCATATATTTTTGTGTATTGCATTAGGTGCACAAGTGAGGTGAGCACAATGTGGCGAGGTGCAGAAGAAATCAATGGAAAAGTTGGGCTAGGCTATCTGTTGGTTGTCAATGTCACAAAACTTACAAGTGGTGTTCCAATATGCTTGAAGAGAGCCCCTAGTAGTATCGGAACCCACTCTATCACTACGTTCACTGGCTTCACACTATCAACCATTCTTTGCAGCCTCATGCAACCCAAGAAAGACCAGGGACTTGCATAGTCAAAATAAAATGAGAGGTGAGACGATGAATTTCCTCCCTTGGGTGGATGAAATAGTCGTTCAGGCTCAGCAGTTGTAACTCCCAGTGCTCTTTCCACCAGGAACATTCGATCAGCTCCGTAGAAAAGCCGATCTTTCACAAAAAAGCTGCAAGCAATATTCAGTGCAACACTACTACATAGCAATATTTGTTACCTTGGCACTCCAAAGGCCCCCCTTTCTGCTGCTTCTTGAGTATACGAACGAAGAGTTTGAGATGATTCTGGGGACTTGATAACCTGCAGAGCATCCACTGCATACTGTGCTCCTATCTCCTGGAGCAAAGCCATGTCCGACACATCTTTGGAATCAGCCCAGTAAGCCTTTAGAAAAATGTGGAACATAATTGTAAGCATCTGCAAAAACATTACTCATAACAGGTGAATGTAGGAACACTACACTGTAAATAAATTTCTGATGACTGCATTAAGTACTATACATGTAGGTACTTATATGTAAGTAATTAAACTGCTGTAACATGTATCCAGGCGCTTACTCACCAACAACCACTGATTAGCTATCTGTCAAAGAAAAGTGGATAACTGTATTTTTGAAATCTGGCAAAAAGTGCTCATTTCTGCACTTGGAATAGTGATCCCAACTGTGCTGGGGAAACTAATAACTGCTCCATCAGAAATAAAGAGCCATTATGAACTCTTTCACTGTGTACATGTATACATTGTTCAGATGTATACATTTGTACATCTACACATGTATATATAATATGGGACAGTGTCCAGCAAAATTGGGCTTGTGGGGTTATAATTTTATCACTATAAAAATTGCATGTTGTACTAAACAACACATCTTTGCGACGGTACTAAGTTTTCCTTTCAAATTTCGTACACTTGTTCCCACACCATTTCTCTGTGTGAAAATCTATTTTTGTGATCTACACATTTTCCGTGCCGTGGATACAACAAACTATCCCCCTGCGGGTTAGAAATCCACATTTCTCCACGTACGAGTGCTGAAAACGCGTCAAATTCGGGTTGCACATAGAGGAGTCCTGTAGCTATTGGTTTGTTCTGTTTGTTAATTTCTATATCACCCGTTACGGAGATACAGTTGAACAAACTACGGGCACGTTTTCCCGCTTGATTCACGCCAAAGATTTTGGCAAATCGCATCCCACTCAGTGAATGGGGAGGCGGTGATTATATCATTGGCGCGAATCAAGCGGGAAAATGTGCCTGTAGTTTGCTCAACTGTATCTCCCTAACGGATGATTCAGAAACTAACGAACAGAACAAATCAATAGCTACAGGACTCCTTTATGCACACTCCGAATTTGATGCGTTTTCAACACTCGTACGTGGAGAAATGTGGGTTTCTAACCCGCGGGGTTAACGATTGTTGAATCCACGGCATGGAAAAGTTTTAGATCACAAAAATCGATTTTCACACAGAGAAATGGTGTGGGAACAAGTGTATGAAATTTGAAAGGAAAAGGTAGTACGGTTGCGAAGATGTGTTAAATGTTTAGTACGATGTGCAATTTTTATAGTGATAAAATTATAACCCCACAAGCCCGATTTTGCTGGACACTGTCCCATATAATTATAATTATATATATAACAATCATATAGTGGACAGTGTGGGTTTTAATTTTATCACAATAAAAATTGTACGATACACGAAACAACACAACCTTATCAAATTTTGCACTTAATGTTTTCAATTCTCTCTGTGCAAATTGATTGTGGTACTCCACCTTTTTTCATTACTGTGAATAGAACGTTTCCTAACCCGCTGAGCTACATGTAGATAGTAGATATCAACATAAATGTATCTCCAGATATGAGGATTGAAAAACTGTAAAATTTGGTATATATATACATAAGGATTCTTGTAGATATTGACATTCTGTTTTCTATATTTATCTGTTACAGAGATACAGTTAAACAAATTAAGTGCAAACTTTCCCACTCAATAGATATACTGACCAGCGGGAATGTGGTTTCTACTTTGCACACCTACATGTACATTCTTGCTGCCGAGGAGAGAAAGCACACAGCCAATAGTCAGAGGTGTACCAATTTGGGATGGTGCTGCATACCTCTTGCTGTGGAATCGTATGGTGCATGGGGCAGAGAAGCCCAGATGTGTTTCACACTTCTTGCCACACGACTGGCCGTTCACAATTCAAGCAGCAAGTCAAAGATGATTTTCGAGCTGTACAGCCGACTGAACCTGGCTTTGACTAGATCAATTGCCAGAGCAATCATAACAAGGTCTTTCAACCGAGTTGATTTTCTAGCTTGACATTAGTAGGTTATTTAATGGTAATTTTTGTAACAGATGATATTTAGCTTTTAACACTTTAATTTGGTGATACATGGAATTCCAGGTTTTTGAACTTTACACAAGGCAGTGAAGTGAAAATATGTAAGCCTGTTCTTTGATAATTAATCAGCCCCACCTATGGATGGAGAGGTGGTGGTGGAGTTTCAGAAGGTGGGACCCACACATAGCAATTCAATGCAAGAGGCCCAAATAGAATTTCACATGAAACCATATGACACAACAAACATTAAATTAACATATTACGTACTGGTACCTGAAATGCAGGTAGCTAATATGTATTTATTATTTTTCTGCATTTAAATATTTAGGTGCAAGAAAAATTAATAGTTCATCATGTGTACTATATATGCCAGGGAAGTATTACTACTAGCATGTCAATTTGTTACCGAGCATCATTCTTACCCTATTTCTTCAACATGCATTATATTCCTCTAACTCAGCATAATCAAATGCTTTCATGAAAATTAAATAGGCAGGAAGTTAAAGTGCTTGGGGCTTTGCCCCATACCTCTTAGGAGAGCTTTCAGCACTCCCCCCAATTGGCCCAAATTCCGTGTATGTGCCACGCCCCCTCCTGAATCCATCCGCCTGCAAAAGTTACCTACACTGTACAGCATTGCATCCACATCAATAGATACTTGATGAAGTTTTATGGCACTTGTTATAAACGGCCGGAGGTATATAATTTCCCCACCTTGTATAGTGCATGAGATACTGACGCTCTTTTTTGATTGTCAGATATCCCCGCTAACAGCCGCATGGCGTGTACAGTCTTCTGAGGATGGTGTCTAGGTTGGTTAAATGGTGTTCTAGACCTCTGTAGCTGCCTGAGAAGATCTGGCAAAGTAGCATGCAATACATAGTAAATATATCATCCATCACCGATCAGCATGCACTGCCGCAGTACTTGCCTTGGTGTAGCAATGTTGCTTTCACTGGAGCCATCACATCTGTTGCAGAACCGCCCTTGCCTTGTGGAGCCTTGACATTTTCGTACAAACCACCTGTCGAGCGTATATGCGGGAAAATTCGAAGTTTATTCCTTTTCTCCATCAAAAATTATGCGCTCAGCCGCTCACCAAGTAGTACAGGTTTCCAAGTTACGTTCACTCCTGCTCTCTGGCCCAACCTCTCTATCATACGACTAGCCATATAGGCAAAGGGACACACAACATCGTAATAGAAAACTACGGTCCCCATTTTTACAATAGCAAGAGGCGTGGTTAGCAGTTATTTGTGTTAATCTATGCATGCGATGATTATGTTATATTGGCGTAAGTATTTGGCGGGAAATCTGACTGCGTTTTGAAACGCATGGTATGGGTCCTGTCCCTTTCAAACGGATAGTTTTCGTCAGCACTGAGGTAAGGCTGGGATTCGAGGAGGTCTGCTATCTATCTGTTCAATCTCTAGGACGCTGTTTGTTTGGGGAAAAACCTTCTCTCTAGCGCTAGCGGGAAGAAATGGCTGTGCGCTGCAACTGACAAAACGCGTAAGGCGGAGATCGAGTTCGAACTTTGCAAGAAGACCAGGATAGCCGAGTTGGAGATCGGTGAGTGCGAGGATATAAATTGCATGCGGACAGCAGAGTAATTTTAAAAATAGTCTTTCACTTCACAAATTCTCATCGGGCAGGTAATTTTGGCTCTGCGTTTGTAGAAGTTTTCGTGGGGTGTTCTGACACGGATGAAAATTGCGCCGAATTAGTTACCCTTCTGCCTCAGTCAGCTTTGATGAGCGTTCCTGACTGCAAGGCAGGCAGGAATAAAACAAGAACTGCTCGCTACACAAAAGAGAGATTATCTGCTACTGCCATGGCGCAAAAGTGGAACCGTCTCAAAGTTGTTTGTCGCCAACCATTTAACCTCACAGAACAGTTTGGACTCTCACATATTGTGGTATTCTCACAAGCAATGGCAGCAGCAAATGAGTCTTCACCACCTGCCCCTAATGGTCCTTTAATTTCACCCAAGCACTCAGCTGTTATTCCATTGTCGCCCACATCCAATGTACCAATGCCAGCTCTGTCACCACACACTCCAACCAACAAAGTGTCTACTCCCTTACCACATGCTCCCAGCAATTCAGTTCATTCCTCACTACCATTGGAGGTTCAAAGCAGGAGCAAGCCACATAATGATAGCTCAGCAACCCGTAAGTGTTCTGTTGGCAAAGATGAAGCGTGTACAGTCACAACTCCAAAATCATCACGAAGGGCAGCTAGAGATAGTTCACCATTGTCTGAATTTACTGGGGTAGAAGCACAGTCACGCTTACTGCACAATGCTTTGAAAGGTATACCACACAATGATCGTTTTGAAACGGAAACCAATCCTATATTACTCAGGATTATGGCTGAAAGGGATAAGTACCGGACATCTCCTCCTGTCTCACATTCAAAAACTCCTGAGAGGAGAAAGCTGCTAGACAAAGAACTTCCTGCTGTTGATCCCAAGAATAACTTTGTTGCCTCTTACCAGACATCAAGTGATGCTACAGTTCTACGTGGAGCCCTTGCTAGAATGGCAGCACATGGTGAGATCTTTTGTGGGACAGATGTTTATATAGTGTGTGGTTTATCAGGTTGTTAACACTTCAGGCTTGCCCCAACATGTTCTGCCAGTATACATTTTGCATGTTACATTGGCAGCCTTTGTACATACAGGGTGTTTCACAATCAAGGAAAATTGTTTATAAATTAACCACAAACAGTTAATTAACTGTTAATTGTTGTTAAAAGTTCTAACAGCAAAAGAAGACATGCTGGTGAAATAAAATCTTTAATGGTTAATTAATGTTGATAAAAGCACCAAGACCCCCAATTCATTTCAATTTATGTAGAGTTGGTATTCTGCCATCTACATAGGTGGTATACATTGTACATGTTACATTGGCAGCCTTTGTACATACAGGGTGTTTCACAGATAGGAAAATTAACCACAAACAGTTAATTAACTGGTGATTGTTAAAAGTTCTAACAGCAAGGGTGAAATAAAATCTTTAATGGTTAATAAAGTATCAAGACCTCTATTCATTTCAATTAAATATTATTAATGTACGGTTGGTGGTTAGTTAAAAGCTGCAAACTGTACTTAATTGATTTTTGCAATGTACTTGATTTAGGGGCCATTGTATCTCGATTTAGTGGTTTGATTTTATTAATAAATTCGGCCAAGTTGATATTTTTCAAAGTCAAGGAAATGTTGGAGCTTTTGGATGTCTCTAAAATGGTATGTTGTTATCGGGAATTATTGATTCGTTTTGGTTAATATAATAATATTTAGTTTGTTTACATCAACATTTACAAGCTCACGTTAACCTTTAATCTCCAGGCAGTGGTCCTTTATCAAGGACCACAATGGTCCTTGATAAAGGACCACCACATGAAAGCTTTTTAATTAATTGAAATAACATTGTATTTTTAAAATTTATATTTTGTTATGATCTCCAATCATATTGAATGAATGTTAGTTGAAAAAAGCACTTTAAAAAAGTTTTATTTATTTTATAATAAATCCGCAGCCAAATGAGTTTAATGCAAAAATAAGCGAAAAAAGTGAAGAAAGTGAATCGGTTACTTTTTTTACATGCAACTTCACACCCATATTTGCTTTTTTACTAGGGAACACGTTTCTACATTAGTGTAACACTGCCCTATAACTGTATTCATGATATATGCCATACTCTTTTCTCCAATCCTTATGTTTGATGAGATGAATGAATGTGGTTTGAGTGAAATCTATGAATGATACCATTTACATGACAAGCAAAATTAGCATTTCGGAGGAGAATTTTTATGAATGACAAAGCAATCCCTAATCCTTTAGTTAGTACTTTTTACTGAAGTTAATTAACCATTCATATATTGTGGTTTTATTGAACAAATTATTTATGTGTTTATTGGTAATATGAATATGAAACTTTCAATTTTTAATAACTATTATTTAATTTCAATAAAACCAATGGTAACCAACATGTTTGTGTAAACAAAAATGGATTTAACCCTTTCCCATCACAGAAAATTGCAAAAATAGATCTCAATTGGACCCACCCCCCAATTAACAAACCTATTCTCTTCGATCGCTGGTATCGTTGGCTCATCGTCACTAAGGCTACTTTCACTTTCCACATCACTAGAAGAGATTTCAGAACCACCTTCTTCAACATCTTTATCGAGATCGCAGTTCTTCCGCTTTCTGCATCGCTGATTCTCCTCAACCACGCCTTCTTTATCGATGCCCCGAACTGTTTCCTCCGTTGTTGTGCCGTCCGACCACTTCACCCGTATCCTACACTTGTGACCTGCCCCTATGACCTCCACAATACTTCCAGAACGATTCTGGTTCTTTTTTATCTTTCCTACCACGGCATCACCGACAACAAAGTTCTTCCCCATTTTCGCCGTGTTACCCGCAAATTAATAAGTTCGCAACGTTTGAAAGCTTTTATCTCGTGACGCAAGATGAAAGATAACGAACAAAGACCATTCCCAAGTAGCACGCGCTTATCTAAATCAGCCGGAGTATTGTTAGAATTTTTTCAGTAAGCGTTAGTTGTATTCCGAAGCTTAGTTTGCCGTCCTTGATAAAGGACGATCGTCCTTTATCAAGGACGGCTGGAGATTAAAGGTTAATAGAGCATTTATCAACAATTGTAAGTTAATTAACTGCTTGTGATTAATTTTCCATGATTGTGAAACACCCTTTACATTCTGTACTAATTCCTCATTATTGCCTTATCACTTTGTAAATCCAGAATTCAGATGTGAGAAGGAAATGGGAGTTCAGATTCTATTCGGATGCACAACATCCTATTTCCTCAATACATATGATAATTTCTTTTGCATTCAAATTTGTGTAAAGAAATAGAGTAATTCATATATATATTTGCCACACTTTTAGCATCATTGTCTAGTTTGGACATGATATTTTCCCCATGTGTTGTCCTTATAGGATTAATCCATGCAAAATTGCTGTATATTTGTATACTCTATAGTGTACAGTTTTTAATATACAACAAATCGTTCTTTTCGTAACCTCAGTTAACTCAGTTGAGCATATCCTGAGTCCTGAAACATTCTTATTGATTCAAATATATCCAAAACATTGCTAATATAGAGGTCTACATAAAACTAATTGATTTTAATAACTTCTTGAATGAGGTCATGAATTTGTAATGAATTGTGACCTATCCAAAAATATGAAAATACGAATCACACCAAACTTGTACCATAGTTAGCTATCCATACCCCAAACATATTTAACTGAAAAGCGTACTGGGACACGTATTCTCAGGGCTGGGACAGCACAAAAAGTGGCTGGCAGCCATGTTATTCCTCCTTGCAACTGTTTGTTTACATAGGGCAGTTTACACAGCTAAGGTACTGTCAAAACATAACATGGCTGCCAGCCAGGTGTCCCAGCCCTGAGAATACGTGTCCCAGTAAGCTTTTCAGTTAAATATGTTTGGGGTATGATTAGCTAACTATGGTACAAGTTTGGTGTGATTCATATGTTCATGTTTTTGGACACATGTAAGTCACAATTCATTACAAATTCATGACCTTATTCATGTAGCATGCCAAAAAGTTATTAAAATCAATAAATTTTATGCAGACCTCTATCTTAGCAATATTTGAATCGATAGGAATGTTTCCGGACTCAGGATATGCTCAACCGAGTTAACCGAAGTTTTATGAAAATAATGCAAATTTTAATTTGTTGTATATTATCACCCGTTCCATGAGAAATGAGTACGCATTTGTTGGAAAAGGCTAAAATGAAAAATAATCAGCAACAGTCAACGATGGGAATTAACTTTATAGTTCAATACTTTAACCATCGGTTGACTGGAATTCGAAATTGGATGTCCTTGCACACTTACGTTAATAATGCTACATCGTCGGAACTACATTCGATTTCTAAAATCTGCGATCGTTTTGGGCTTAAAGTACACTTTTTTCTCATGCGAGCTTTATGCAAAATTATTATTGCAGTATTGTCTTGTAGTCTAATGATGTAGTTATACATCGCTAAATGTTACCCAACAAGTTGCCAAAAGGTAGTTTTATACGTTACAAAAATACTTTTGCTTATTCATTACTAATTAGTTGCGGAACTTGCGGTTTCAGTAGCAAAGGGTGTCCTATAGTACACGAGGGTGATGGCCACTGTTTCACCGAGCTGCGCGCATAAAAAAGCAGCGTGTTTACGTTGCAACTCAGGAATATGCAGCTCTTGCTGCAAGTGTTTCAGCCTAAAGGTCGTCCAAAGAAGAGAACCACTCAGGAAGTGGTTCAACTGCGCCGCAATACGAGCAGAGCTGTTCGACCTAAATCTTTTGTTGAACCTCCATCTGAATTCCTAGAACAAGAGCCAGTTGTATCTGAAACCTTTGAAGTTGCGTCCAGGTGTAATATATTGGAAATCTATAAACGCATGGGTTTGGAGGACGCATATGGTGACATAGATAACCTACCATCGTTGAAAGTTCGTAAGGCTCTGAGTGAAAAGGATGCAGTTGATGAGAAAGCATTTAGAACTATCGAAAGAGTATTCAGGAAAGGCGTAGTTGGTATAATGAAGCTGCTGCATCCATCGTGGAAGTTACCTGAAATAGCCACTATAAAACAACTGTTCAAAATTGTAGAAGAATCTGATGCAAGTAAGAGTGAGAAAGAGTTTCCATCCATTTCAATTGAAAACCCATTAGAGAAGTTATATGCAGTAGCAAACAGCATTAGCTTGTCAGCAAAGCACTGTGCACCAAGTACATCAGTTGCAGCTCGTCGTCTCCTTGCACACCTGAGTACATTACCATTTTCTTATGTGCAGCAGTTGATGTCTGATGATGGGACAACACATTCTGATGGTCACTTGAGGTCCTTAATATTTCAAGCCAAAGTGGATGCTGCATATCTTCATCGTGGCCTTGAACTAGTACCACCTGTTATTACTCGACATAAGGTAAGCAGTGAAGTGGTGAAACGTGCTGTTGATACCATTTATTATCTCAAGGCTTGCGTGGCTACCAAAAAAGAAACGATCTTTGTCATTGTTGAAGAAAATGAGCATAGATAATGTTGCAATCATGAAATCTCTCGTGTTAAAACGAGATGTGTTCGAAATCTACCAAGAGTATGTCATAAAACACAGTGCTCAATTTCCAAATGCACCGGCTATGAAGAAGTCCCTCTTTTACACTATCACAAATTTAATTACAGGGGGAAGTAAGAAACAACAAATTAGAGCTGGAGTCGACTATATAAAAGTCAATTATCTCACTGATAATTACCAATTGGTGGACAAAGTCATTGACATTGTTGCACCAGCCTCTGATGCTGACCAAACAGTGAGGGAACAGCTGTATCTGCAGAGATCAACAGTGTTTACAGTTGAGAGTTGAAGCCTATATTGCAGAAGGAGAGTGGGGAAGAAAAGTGTCAACTCCAAAGCAACTTGCTGTTGCTCTAAGTACAAAATGTGTTAAGAATACAACTGTCCTTCTAGTGAAACCAAAGCATGATTGTCCATTCATGGCAGTAAAACTTCCCCCAATCAAAGGCATTTCAACTTATTTGGCTGCTCATTATGACCACCACTCTGCAACCCCTCAAGTTTCATTTTTTCACAACCTTGGACAGTCTGTACCATCATACATAACAAAGCTGATTCCTGCTCCATTTGATTCCTATGACCAAGACCCATTTGGAAATCCAGAAGTAAACTTTAGTGGTTGTAGAGTACAATTTCACTATATGGATTCAGAGGTTGATGTCTCTAAGGCTCGCCGTCGATATATTGCTAGACCAGCGAAGAAGAGTAAACGGCAACAAGCCAAGGAGAAGCGGCCGTAAGAATCCATTAGGACAATAGCTATGAAGGATGTATGCAGTATTTACCCACAATGCACACGTTGCCAATGCCACTTTAAGACTGCTCTTGGCAGAGAGAGGCACAAATGTAAAGGTCCCCCCATGCAATGCAGTGGTGTTTCTATGGCTGTTCACTATGCTAATGAAGTACTAAGCACTCGAGACTTCACAGTAGATGGGCAGGCAAGAGCAATGATAACCTCGATTACAAATCCTGGAACTTCAACATATGCATCGTTTGAAGTAAATTTCATTGCTGGTTGGGCACACTGTCAGAAGAACCAACACCCTGAGCTCAGTACAAGTGTACAGGACTTCATTGCACAGTGCTGGCGCACTGGTGAAGAAAGCATATATAGTTGAAGGGTCTGCTGTGAAAAGTCGCCTTAAAGTATCTGCTGAGGCTGTGCAAGCCAAACTTGCTTCACAATATACAGATGGACTGCTGTTGCTTTCTGAAGTCCCTGTGGTCAGTCAAATTCGAGCAGTGTACCAAAAAATTCGACAACGCAAGCATCCAGAGCATGAATCGAGGAAGCGGAGTAGAATCATTAGAAATGGGAGCCTTCGCACAAAGCGGTCAAAGGTTACTTTACAAATGGATGAGATTGACTGGGCTGCAGAGGATCTTAGTCATCTCAAGCTTACACAGCATCGGTATTACTTGAAAGAGCACAGTTTGAAGACATCTGGCAATAAGAAGGACTTGATTAAGAGGATAAAAGACTTCCAAATGCTTGGACACTAAATATAATATAATATGTTTGTAGTTAACTGTCTTGGTTTATGAGCAACGCGTAGATGTAATATGTATCAGTACATGTATGTATCTTAGGCACACGCGCATGCATGCGTAATAGTTGGTATTCACGGGGATCGGTAAGTGCGATACGACCCCAGACGTTAAACACCATAGCTAGAAGTATTATAATGAGTAAAAGACTACACCAAAGTGATGTACATGTATGACACACCAGAATGAAATGATATGCTTTAATTCACATCGAGTACACTCAGAAAAAAAGTGCACTTTTTTGTCTACTCCGCAAGACCGATTAACTTTGGAAGACTGCAGACGGCGATCCAAGAGCCTAAAA
Source organism: Spongilla lacustris (assembly GCA_949361645.1). Taxonomy (NCBI): domain Eukaryota; kingdom Metazoa; phylum Porifera; class Demospongiae; order Spongillida; family Spongillidae; genus Spongilla; species Spongilla lacustris. The sequence goes on along the minus strand of OX442421.1, from coordinate 4,107,709 downwards.
AAGAAAAGAAAAATGCACAGATAGTTCAAAATCATTGCAAAATGTGACAATTATATTTAAAAGTCATGCGCTTTATCACCGACACATTTTCACCTTATGGTGATTCCAAAAAAACCGCTTAAAAAGCACCCGTTTCTCATGGAACGGGTGTTAAAAACTGTACACTATAGCAGGGTGTCCATATTTAGAGGGGCACTAGTTTAAAAAGATAATGATATTCATACCCACACACAACACCCCCCCTCCCTCCACCCCCACCGAAAAAATGGTCTGTGTTTAAACAAGCGTATCTTTGTAATCGTTCATGCTTCCGCGTACCCTGTTCAGAAAAGAGAACTGGTACTCCAAGAGAATAGCACGCAGCTGAGCCCCCCCCCCCCGCCCCCCTCGATGTTTGGGGTGAGCAATAGCCCCCCAGCCCCCCCTGGTCCGCCGCCTCTGTATAGAGTATACAAATGTACAGCAATTTTACATAATCCTATGGGGGCAACACATGGGGAAAATAGCATGTCCAAACTAGACATTGATGCTAAAAGGATGGCAAATATAAATATGGAATTACTCATGAATGAAATTAAGTTTTGGAAGCCCTATGTGGAACACTTTAGATGATTTTTTTTTAAGCAAACCAACTTCGATACTATACTCTGATCAGAAAAGTGGTGTACTAAATGAACGAAATTCAGAATACATGCACATACATGTATAAGGTGAAGCTACTACTAAACATTGGTTATTTAAACAACAGTATTTGCTGCTGCTGCTTATAAACTAGGAGGTTGTGTTTAAATACAAGTACAGTATGTATGTAAATAAATACTTACAAGCAGAGTGTTTCATATGAGCTCTTTGAAAGTTAGTGTCCTGTATATTATTTGCGTATTTCAGATCAGGATTATGAAATTGGTGAAGAGCCAGAGTTTGTATGGGGCAAGAATGGTGGTAAGAGTAAGCGCAGAAAAAAAATACAGCCAACTGGATGTTCAGAGTGGTTGTCAAAAAGGAAGAGTGATGCCACTATCAGTACAGATATGATACAGCCTCTGCAGGATGTAGCAGTACAGGTACAACCAAATGCATTCATAAATACTGAAGGGGCACAGTTACATGCAATTGGAGGTCAAATGCTGGTTAACAAGGAGGGCTGTTTTGGAGTGGCACTTTCGGATAAGATTGGTCATATTGAAGACAGGGAAGGTTCTTATAATGGAGTTCCTCCACTGATCCAGATTGACATGGGTTGCCAACTTCCAGTACTAACTCAGGCACCACCACTGGTATGTACACTGTACATGTACATGTGCTTGCTATACATGTATGAGTATGTATTGACTTCACTGCAGCTCTGTTACACACAGGTGTAGGACTCTGTACATATACATGTATTCATAACAAAGTACATGTACATGTACACTGTAATTGTGTTCTTAATTATTTACTAGGTACATGCCCCTTCACAGCACATTGCCATGTACATGTAGTGAGCTGTACATGTATGTATGATGACTTTTTGCAGGCAACCTTAATGTCTTGCGGTCCGTAACGGGGTTAACCCCGAAATTTCGGGGTATACCCCTAACTTTTCGGATGTTAAAACTTATGGCTAATTTCCGCATTATACTAAGCCGACTGTTAGAGCAACCAGTCGACTTATTTGGTTCTTATCATTACACGATACTTATAAATATAAATGATCGCATCGTTATCCAATCCATTGGCTCACCATTAAATTTCTTCAATGAAAGCTTCGGAAGTTTTCCCTTTGGTCCATGCGCTCTGCTGTGTTCTGAATGGGATTGGACCGGGGACGTCGCAGGAGGAAGGATCGAACGCGTACCGTCGTCATGTGGTGAAGTCATTCTCGAAAGGGTAGTACGTCTTTGGATTTGGGACGGAGACGTAGGACGAGAGGTTCCAGCTAGCGGCTGATCAAAAGGGTTAGTGTTTCGTTGCGGGGTGTCTACCGAAACGTTCAAGGGGCGAGTCCTATCCTCTGAACAGTCACTGACATTGCGACTTGCCTTAATGTCAATAAGAGCCTGTTCAAGTGCGATAATGGCTAGTTCGATCTTCTCTCGGTAAACGTCGGCTTCTTCGATCTCCTTAATGACATCTTCCAAGGTAACTTCAAGAATTTCAGAGTCTAACTTCAAAATGATGTCTCGCTTCTCATGAAGGGTAGAAAGAAAGCGTTCGAATTTAGCGAGACTAGTTTGCGTGGACTCTCGATGGCTTCATGAACTTGGGCAATAATTCGAGTAGTAGATGATTTCTGTCCTGCTCGAACTCTCTGTTTTTGTGTAGCGCTATCCTGATCAGCCATATTGTGTTGCTCCTGGCTCAAAGGACCATGTACGAACAGACGCGCTTCTAACTATCCTTTCCACACTCACTTCACTATACGTGCAACAATTCACGTTCAATTCTAATTAATTAAAATCACATGACTACATCTATGCTAAGTTGAAACACTGCCTCCTCCACCTCTACTTGCCAGTATCCATTTTTTAGGTCGAGTGTTGTGAACAGTCTGGATCCGGCCAGGGTATCTAAAGTGTCATCAACATTAGGAAGAGGATATGCATCCGTTCTGGTTATCACATTGACCTTTCTGTAGTCAACGCATAATCAAACAGATCCATCCTTCTTTTTGACAAGTACGATAGGGGAGCTTCAGCAGGTACTGTCGGATGGCTGGATCACTCTTTTTCCAGCATGTCTTGAAATAGTTTTCTGATTTCCTCCTTCTGCACATGAGGCATCGTTCGAGGGGGACAGTGAACAGGAGGGGCATTGCCAGTGCCGATTCTGTGCTTCGTAGCGAGGGTGTGCTCTACATCATTGTTGTAAAAAGAGAAAACGTCATTATATGCTGACAAAACAGAAAACAATTGCTCCTTCTCAGTGGATGAAATATGGTCGCCAACCTCTGATACCATGGGATTCTTTGTCTTCTGGGGATAGCTCTGGATGTGTTGAGACGTTCACTACATTTATGCCACTGGGTTCTTGCTCCACTAGCTCCATCCTAGCTATTAGTTCTCCTTTCTTAAGTACCACTGGTTGCTCGCGTGGGTTGAGCACACGAATACATGTAGGTACCGACTGGTTATTGGGGCATACCAGCGCATGAGCTACCATGACTCCATGTCTGCCAGAAATCTCCCCCTCCAAGATCCAAGCACCCCTGTCAATCATTTCCAATGGTGTTACCATTAACTCTATTTCTCATCCAGCAGGTACAGTTGTTACTGAGTTAATAATTAATCAAATGGTTCTGGTGTCATCATCTCGGGGACTGTCATCCAGTGGCAGGGAAAATACTTTAGGGGGAAAGTGATAAGTTGTTTCAATCATGCAATGGTTCTCCTTAAAAAAATCTAGCCCCAGGATTGCATCAACCTTGATATTGTTAGTAACAACAAACTTGCCATTGAACTGTTTACCTTTCACTAATATTGGTATTTGACTGTAGCCAATTGTCAACAACTTGTTCCCATTGACCCCAACAATCATCTGGCCAATATGGGTCCTGTAGCAGTTGTGCGAAACTATCTTCGTCCAGACGTTTCCGTGCAGGTGGGAAATTGCAGCTCCTGTATCAACTAAACATTCAACAGGGATGGTATTTATCGATACAACAATACAAAAACTCACACCACACGTCACGGATAGTGTATGTAAAGTTACAATATTGTCTGGGGCCTCTAGATGTCTCCCCTCACTGTGCCACTGAGGGACTGGAGTTTCCCTGATGTTCTGTGGGCGATTTCTACATGCCTGGGCAATGTGGCCATTCTCACCGCAATTCCAACACACCACAGGTCTTCGTTTTCCAACTCCACTCCTTTCTGACTTTACTTACCACTGGACAGTCATTATCCCAAGTTCAGAGACGTTTCCAAACGGTGGAGTCGTTCACTCAGGGCTGGTAAAGTACTTCGGAGGTCGTCGTCCACTGTGGTGGCACCTGCCCTAGCTGCAGTTTCTTCTGTCTGTTGTTGAACAACAAAATTAGTTTGGTGTGACTTACCAACGCCAGATGCCTTCAGATAGAACTCCAATTCTAAAGTGGCTGCCTCATCAATATTGCTAGGCCGTTTCTGTCATGGCGGGTCACAATACTTAACCAAAAGTATTGTATATCACACGCCAACAAAAAAAAAAACCTAACTGCCATGAATTATCACCTGTTCCTATCCTAATTAATTTCCACCCGGTTCTGTGTATATCTGGTTGTAGGTCTGGACCTCTACACCACTCCCCCCAGAACCGAGATGTAACGTGGTAAATTAATTTCACGGCCCGATCTGGTGCACTGGGGTGGCACAGGTTTGGGGATTTCAGTCCATTCTTGAGGCTGAGTCGGGATCAGTCTTTGTTTGGAGGCGATTAGGCTCTGATACTACCACTGGGTGTTCTAAGTCAACGTATGCAGGCTTCAACCTATCCACTGATATGACCTCTTTCTGTCCTCCTCTGTCAATTGTGAAGGTCTTGTCTCCTGCCTGCATGACATTGAATGGCCCTTCGTAAGGACGTTGTAAGGGTGTACGGTGAGCATCCCGGCAGACAAAAACAAACTGGGATTGCTTTAAGTTGGGTGGGATGGAGGATGGTATAACCCCATGTTGGGAGGTGGGCATGGGTACCTGCATGCGAACTTCATCCCGGAGTTGTTGCAGTTGGGAGCGATGCTCTGGCTGCATAGACCAATTCTGCAGATGAACACCCTAGGTCATCCTTAGGTGCTGTACGAATTTCCAGAAGTACCCAAGGTAGTTCAGCTGTCCAATAGGCCTTTATGTGTCTTTGGAACCTTTCTACTAGGCCATTGGATTGCGGGTAGTAGGTATGGTGCAGTTCAGTTCCTAGCAACTGGGCTATGGATGTCCACAGTTGTGAAGTAAACTGGGCTCCCCTGTCAGATGACAGGTCTATAGGAACTCCAAAACGGGTGATCCAGTGGGATATGAGCGCTTGGGTGCAGGTGGCACTGGTGAAGTCATTGAGAGGAATGGCTTCTGTCCAGCCGGAGAAACGGTCCACTATTATGAATAAGTAGGTGAAACCATTGGATGGTGGTAGGGGTCCAACACATGAATGTGGTCAAAATGACGGTGAGGGATACTGAATTGTTGAAGTGGGGCCTTAATGTGTCTGAATCTTTTAACTCTGGCAAGGGATACATGCTTTCGGGCAAGGGATACATGCTTTCGCCCAGTCTCCAACCTGCTTTTGCATCCCATTCCAGACAAACTTTGAGGTAGTAATGTCCGAGTAGTACATATTGAGGGGTGAGACAAGCCATTAATCAAGTCGAAAACCTGATGTCTCCATGAGGCAGGTACTACAGGCCTGGTATTTCCAGTGGATATATCACAGAGGAGTGAAACACCGTTTGTCTCAAATGGAATGTCCTGCAATACTAAATTATAACAAGTAGTTCTGTAGGACTGTACTTCGGGGTCTTTAGCTTGGTCAGTGAAGTAGTCTATGCCAAGCTGAACAGAGTGAATTGTCGATCTAGAAAAGGAGTCAGCTACAGGATTGTCTTTTCCATTGCCTATCCAAGTCAGTGTCTTGGGTTTGCCTGCCAATGCATCAAAAAGTGTCAGACCTGCAGCACCTGGAATGAACCTGTGGTAGAAATTCACCATCTCTATGAAGTCTTGTAAACCTTTTACAGTTGTTGGTTGGGCATATTGGATGATAGCACTTATTTTGTCAGGTAATGGCACTATCTCAGTGTGGGTGATATGGTGGCCCAGGAAATATAAAGCTAGATCAGGCTAAGGAAGCTTTTCTCTTGTACTAGATAGAAGTATCTTATGAGCCTACAATCTAGACCCTAAATCTAGAAATGATGAAAGGTGTGATAGCGGAGTTCATTACTAATTTTAAAAGCAGTTTCCTCAAGATGAAATGTAAACACTGACGAACTAGATTACCTTTGCAAAGAAACTTCGCTTTTTGATAGTAACACATTGGCCCACCTTCAGGTTTACTCCTTCCATGCATCAAATCCTGGCTCACTCAACTGCATTGATTGATGCCAATGACTCAACAGGCCTTCGTGTATTTTCTGAAGAGCCTTTAGTGCACAATATAATAATCTACGGAAGTCTGTAAAGAGCTTGGCAACAAAAACGTCAGAGTACCAATCTATCACACGTATAATATGACATTTTGACAAGGCTGTGGATTAAGTCAGATCTATTATAAGATGTCACCGTCAAGTTGTGAAATGTTCGTTCTATGGAGAAGAACGTTCCTGTCCAAGAAAGCAACTTATGCATTATATATATGTAGTGGATCACCTTTTATTTAAACTGATAACAATGTAATTATGATGCATGAACAGTTGTGTATACTTTAACAATTTCAAATTGAGGAAAAATCAAAAAGTACTACCTAATATAGATTTTGCATATTTATAGATCTAGAATTTGTGGGTTTGATTATTTTTATTATTAATGGTTTAGAAACTGTTATTGTGCAACATGATGCGAATACAAAGTTATCATTAATTTATCCTAATTCAAAAATGCCACCATGACCCCTACTTTTAAACCACTGTGCACCCCCCCCCCCCCCCTAGAATGTGGAAAAGATTATGTCCTGCCCAGTGCAGTATGGTGAAATTAAAACGGGGCTGTTTTGTTTTTAAAAATCACTTATATTCACTATGTTCCCTCTCATTTTGATTCTGAATGTGATACAACACCCTCCCCCCCCTCCCCCCCCCAGAATGTGGAAGAGATTATGCCCTGTCCACTTTGTGGAGTTGAACTGCCTCAGTATGCACTTATCATTCATGCGGCTTCCTGTGAGCTTTCTGCAGAGAGATAATTTAAATGTACTTGCCAGGAGTGTCAACAACAGCTAATCAATCTACACCTGGTGTCAAATTAGGCAAACTGAACTGTCAATTTTACAATGGTGACTGAAATTTCTGCACTCAATTTACCCCAATTGTTGATTACACATGTGATTATTTTTATCATTCGTCACGCTTAGCTGCATGGCAATCAGTGAAAATTGCATGCTCATTAATGTGTATGTACGTCCAAAGTGAAATGGTCCCTTCCTTGCGGGGATGAGAGACAGCCATTGAAGTAGCAGAGGTATGGAGACATTGAATGGGAGATTTCCAAGAATGTGCAAGTTAGGAGGGTCTGTTGGAGAGGCAGAGAGGAGGGTCTGTTGGAGAGGCAGAGAGGAGGGTCTGTTGGAGAGGCAGAGAGGAGGGTCTGTTGGAGAGGCAGAGAGGAGGGTCTGTTGGAGAGGCAGAGAGGAGGGTGTTATGGAGGAGGAGGTAGGGAGGAGGGTGCATGTAGGAGGGTGTATACGAGGCCCCCAGAGGCATTCCCCCATGTAAAGGACTTGTTCATTCAGTATTGATTGCGATACATGTAGCTTCATTTCAAACTCAACAGCATTTGATCTTCACAATGGTCTTGATTGCCTGTGCATACTACAAGAACTTTTGTTTTTGCAGGAGTTCTACATGTAGCTATAGGAATTGTCCTTTCACTGCTTATACTGATACATGCATGCAATATAACTGGCTCCTAATATTGTTTACAAGTTATTCAATAGTACAAAGAAAACTACACAACTGTATGGCCTAGCCAGTGTGAATATGCCAAATTACTTTTTATGACCTCAGTTAATGCCAACTAATTGCTCTTAGAGGCTGAGTAAATGTACCCCCTACCCCATGCTAAGAATCGTGGTTGTGTTTGGCCCATAATGGGGGCAGGCGACAGCCGCAGCCAGGCATGTAGCAGCTGTGCCTCGTACCACTGGGCCTACAGGGACCAATGGGTGACGCTGGTCACCATTGGGTCGGTCTGTGTCCCAAACCAAGACGCTGGTCATGGTTTGGTGGCTGTCCCAGGGTAGAAGCCCGGAGCGTGTCGCCCACTATTGATCAAAATGCATATATGTACATGTACACATTGAAATACATAATAGAGAGAGGGGAAAAGCGGAGGGTGGGTGAGCAACTGGCCGCAGTCAAGGCTATGACTGGAGTGCTGCCCCCATGGAGCCCTCGCTTAAATACAATACAAACCTGTAACCATATCGACAACAGTTTGGGATGATTTGATTGCATAGGGGGTGTTATGGGGAGAAGGATGCCCTGCACTATGTCGATCAACCCGTCCACATTATCCTCCTGAGCGTTATGGTTGGAATCTAAGAAGTGAGGAGTGTAGTAACTGGTTATGCAACTGGAGCATGCGCAGTGATAATCTGATTAGCAACAACAAATACTATGTCCATACACACACAGACCCGCCGCAGTACTGAATATCTGGTGTTCTCAAGTCTGAACTGATTCTTTACTTTGATTGTATACCTTAAGTATGCCCCAAACTGGTTCTACCGGATTCTGCCATCACTGCGCATGCTCCAGTTGCATAACCAGTTACTACACTCTTCACTTCTTAGATTCCAACCATAACGCTCAGGAGGATAATGTGGACGGGTTGATCGACGTAGTGCTGGTACAATCCCTCCCGCTGCTCGAGTAGGCACTTCCTCCATTACTGGTGGATCTGTATCGTATTACTAATTTTAATTACTATGTACATTGGTATGTCTAATATAATAGTTGGTGGTGATGTTCTACCTTGTTTACAATCATGTGGAAGTGAAATTAGTAAAACGTGTAAATGTGGTATACTATACAGGTGTAAGTAAGTACCATCTACACCCATATATCCAAGTACTGATTAATTGGCACAGAGTATGTATCGATATTGAAATTAAACCTACATGGTACTTCAATTGTTAATTACGCTAATTGGGGTCCTCAACATAAAGAACCTAAAAAGTACGAAAGGGATGCAGTAAAAATCTTCATATTGTTCACAAAGACATACCTAGTGAGCACAACAGTTTTGCTTTATAAGGCCTTTTGCATACAGCTTTTGTGGTTAACGTTTATGGTGACGTTTATGCAGCATGTTTGTTTATATGAGCATTTGTACTAATCAGATTTTTTATAAGCTGTCGTTAAACTATAGGGATTGAGGTGAACAGCCCAGCACTTGCTTGGCGCCAGACCATTAGCTCCATACGATAATCCGGCACTGTACAAGAATATACATACAAACATATACAATGGCTATTTAGTTTTTTTGCTGTCCCATAGTTCTCCATATGTGTGAAAGTAGTGAACAAACCCAGGATAACGTAGCCTGAATACTTCATACCCCATTGCACGTGATCTGAGTAAAAGAAATGGTACAAGTTATGATTTATATGCACAGAAAATACCTGTGTTTAGTTAAGTTAATACCGCTACATGTGGGAATAAACCAACAACAGAACTCACTTATCCACAATATCATAGTCTTCTCCTCCCCAAGTGTACTTGTATTGAGTAATATTGTAGCCACCAATGACTGTCCAATCACTCTTGTACAATCCATATATACCATATCCAAAGGTCTCCCAGTAACCTACATGTAGCATTAATATGTATAAAGTAGTGCTCAATACGTAACCATGATATTGTCACTTGAGTATCAATCCATTTTAATCATACTATTGTCCTATGTCATCAAACACCATGCAACTTTCTTTTTATCATGATCGATTGACACAACAGGTGCATATATCATTATTCTGAAGGAAAACACTCAAATGAAAAATAAATATAAACCTGGAGTTCAAGAAATGTATTGGATAGTTGAATGAAGAAAGATTGAGCTCACCATGAATATTAACTTCAGAATAACCTTTCCCAAGTCTCACTAACACAGGAGCATATGCCATTTTCCCTTGAATCACATGCTGTGTTCATGGAAAGATATCAAGACTACAATTTCACATCAACATATGGGACAGTGTCCAGCAAAATCGGGCTTGTGAGGTTATAATTTTATCACTATAAAAATTGCATGTTACACTAAGCAACACATCTTAGCAACGGTACAACCTTCACCTTTAAAAGTTCGTACACTTGTTCTCACATCATCTCTCTATGTGGAAATCGATTTTGGTGCTCTAATTATTTTCCACGCCGCGATTATAAAGATTGCTAACCCAACGGGTTAGAATTCAACATTTCTCCATGTACGAGTGTGGAAAACATATCAAATTTGGGTTGTACATAGAGGAGTCCTGTAGCTATTGAATTGTTCTGTTCGTTAATTTCTGTATCATCCGTTACGGAGATACAGCTGAACAAACTACGTGCATGTTTTCCCGCTTGATTCGCGCCAATGATTTTGGCAAATCGCGTCTCGCTCAATGTATGGGGAGGCGGTGATTATATCTTTGGCGCGAATCAAGCGGGAAAACATGCATGTAGTTTGCTCAACTGTATCTGTGTAACGGATGATACAAGAATTAACGAACAGGGCAAATCAATAGCTACAGGACTCCTCTATGTACACTCCGAATTTGACGCGTTTTCAACATTCGTACATGGCAAGATGTGAAATTCTAACCTGTTGGATTAGCGATCTTTGCACTGACGGCATAGAAAATGATTAGAGCTCCAAAATGGAAACGAACATAGAGAAATGATGTGGGAACATGTGTACGAAATATAAAAGGAAAACGCTGTACCGTTGCGAAGATGTGTGGGCTAGTGTAACGTGCTATTTTTATAGTGATAAAATTATAACCACACAAGCCCGATTTTGCTGGACACTGTCCCATATGTATACACTGTATATGGAACTGTTTTCTGAAAACAAAAATCTTCTACACACATGTAAAAAGCCTATTTCAATAACCCTTACAAATGAACTGATGCAATAATAAGAATCAAGTTTGCAGCACACACTGCAAAATTCAAAATGTTGACAGATCCTATTAGCTGACTCAGTTACACATGTAGCACACAAAAATGATAGAGTGAGACAAGGTAGGGAATATAAAAGCTATGAATGCTTACACCAAAAGGGTAGACTGGGTATATACATGTCACTGTGTGCTTAAACAGGGTAGTGGTTGGATATAAATGGAGAGCATGTGCAGTCCTGTGCAAACCGAAGATATGATGTTGGGAACTTGGGCTATGGGGCCTGCACCGTGTTGGGAACTTGAGTTACAACTGCTTGTGTAAGGCTACTACTGCTAGAGGTATCTACGAACGCTATTTCAGGATTGAGCTTACAATTACAGCATGCTAAATCTCCGCTTCGAATACAGAGAGAATGATGTTCTGTTATCATTGCAGCTGGTACAACTCGAAGATACTACTCGTGTATATATGACGCGTATGACTAGAAATCTCTGACGTTTCTTGCCATTGCTTTATGAAACGCCAGACTACTAAAAATACCTTTTAAAGCCCATGCATGCCTAAAAACGACCGGAGGAGTGTCCCTGATATGTGCTGAGTCATGCCAACAACAGTTTACATATGTGTGGATGATTATTACATAACTCCACTTGTGACCCATGTAAACATTGACAGGTGCCAAAAAAAGAATAAATGGCGTCCTGATGTTCAATCGTTTGTGGTTCCCAGAGATAACTGATACTCAGACTTTTTGTTTTTCAAAAACATCATAACAGGGTGTGGCTTTCACTATGTACAAAAAATATGTCGAGTTTCAATCTGCAAGTGGTCTGAATTCTGTAAAGTGTGTGATAAAAACATAATTTTTAACCCTTTAACCTCTATCATAAACACATGATAATTTAGTTGTACATCAAAAGATCACCGATGGGTTTGATACCAAATGTAACCCTGCAAGATCTGTGAAAGCAATGTAATGGCTCAGCAAAGGGGCAAAAATGTGGAGAATCATTAATTATTCATGACGATGTATTTCGTAAACCATTAAAGTTTTTTTTACCAAAGTTACTTTCATATGAGGACTAAAAAATATGAGAAGTTGCAACAAAATCTAAAGCTATGCGTCCAATTTTAAGTGATCTTCATATGGATTGATCCGCAGAGTCCTTTAAAGAGGTCTACCGCCGGCCATGATTCCAAAGTCTAAATCAATGTATGAGGTACCTGTATTGACACCAGATTGGAGCCCAGTATTTGTGTTATGTAGTCGAGAGCTGTAATGTAGACACAGGTTCTTTGTGGTATGTAGTTGAGAGCTGTAATATTTTAATGTTAGTAGACACAGGTTCTGCTATAACAATGCTTAGAACTGATATAAGCTTGTACCATCCACTGAACACAAGCTCAGCCCAGCAACAGAAAGGGCCTACGTTTGTCAGGTCATTGAGATCCAAATAGGGGGCCTGAAACACTGTTCTGTACATTAATGGCTGTATTGTTGATTTCAATACCAGACTGCTGTTTGCAGGGGGGAAGATGGTGGCATTAAATTTTGACCAAGTTGTGTGTGATGCAGTCGTCATGGAGAACATCTCCATTTCTGAGAACTGTGAGATGCGACTAATGGTTTCTCTGATAGTGGATGGACAGAGATGTGAGGATGATATCCCTGATGACATAATTGTTTTCAGTTGTACAGTCCAAGAACACTTTCTGAATCTAGCTGATGTTTTTTATAGTGACTGACTAGACTGTCTGGCTTTTCATGTAGTGCATGTGACCTTTGCCCTTCCATTGTATCCCTATATAAGTGTATTGATGTATGCATTGAATGCCTTTTTGGCATATGAGAGTTTGTGGCAGAACCAAGTCAGTTACACATGTAGCACACAAAAATGATAGAGTGAGACAAGGTAGGGAATACAGTAGCTATGAATGCTCAAGCCAAAAGGGTAGACATGTAGTGTGTGCTTAATCAATACCATATAGGGTGGTGGTTGGATATACATGGAGATGCATGCTATAGATGCAATGTATTGATTATTTATTATTGATCGGGCTACCACAGGTTTGGTACCTTCCCTCCGAACTGCAAAAAGATGTAACATTTATTATACACGCATTTAATATGAAAAAATGACGTGCGGCCAACTTCTACGCGGTTTTGTGGTGGTCTACTTGTAGCATTCATTGGAATGTCTGACCAGGTTCTCAACTACATTCATAAAGGTCCTCGAAGCAACTCTCCCTGTTGCCGCTGCAACGGGAGGTACGCTAAATGTAAGTTTTGTGTGTGTGCGAGAGAAGCGAGCGTGCATAAACTGCCTTCCCGGGAAGCATGGCTGCTGTCCCAACAAGCCTCACTTCAGTGATAGCAGTAAGGACGTCTCTTCAAACACAGCACCACCCCAAGCAGGATCGCATCTAGATGTCTCAAAGTAGCAGCAGCAGCAACCGCAGAGCAGCTGCTGTCTTTGTCGCAACAGCTGGAACTTTCTAATTCGCCTCTACTTGACCCTTCTGTTCCTTCCCGTTAGAAATATTATCCACAAAACCTTGTTGCACATGTTCAGTACGTGCAAAAGATCTTGCTCCTGTCGTATTTCAAAGCGCCCCTGCACACACTGTGCCCTGCAGAAGTACGATTCTTGCTCCCTCCCAATATTGTTTTAGATGAGCCGGGTCCTTCTTTTCCGTTTTCCACCTCACCTGTCGCTGGTCCCTCTTGATTATCTTCATGTGATGCCTCAAGTGTCTCTGACCCTCATAGTTCTCCAGTTTCTTCACCTTCATCCCAAGAGCTCTCTCAGTCTGCCTCTCAGCAGTCATGTCAGCAACGCTCCGCCAATCAGCTAGACGAGGCCCTGTCGTCTTCACCTCCACCGTCCACTCCTCAGCCATCATTTTATCCCAGAGCTGTTGGTCCCATTGCCCTCATGCTCCTCTGTTCCCCGCCCAATGCCCTCGTGCTCCTCTGTTCCCTGCCCAATGGCAGTTTCTCGGGTAAATACATGTAGTCAAGAAGAAATGTATGGTGATAGGGTGTTAGTTTCCCCTACTATGTGGCATTCTCACATGTCGTTTCATGCTGGAGGTATGTTTCCTGGGGAGGTTCCTAGATCATGGCTAAATGATGAGAATCTATTCATTTGCTCCCTCTGTAACCAGCTGGTATCTAACGCAAGAACATCTTCTCATAGACAATGCTGCAGAAGTAGAGCTAACTCAATGGGACCAGCAGCAATCCCTCCCAATCTCCCGTCCTTGCCATCCAATCAGGGTCTTCCATCTCTCAAGGAAGTTTTCCAGCTTCGTTGCCCCACCCTACGCTTTATCCCAGCAAAATCCAGGCCTGCTTTTGCACAGGTTTTGTCAAGTACCCTTAGATTGGTTGTGTCCGAAAATTCTGAGGAAGCCTGGCTGAAGTTATTTATGCTTGCTCCCTTCTTTTAGGCGTACGGGTCGCCACACTAAGTTAATCTCTGTTGACCATCTTTGTGACCTTTGGTCCAAAAATGAGCTGAACTTACATTGGAATCAAGTAATAGCTATGGCCAGTGCCCCCAGCCCCAGCAGAACCCATGACACACGTGCAGATGACACACAGAGGCTAATACAATCAGCTGTCTCTCTTGCAAGAGTAGGTTTGTATGAGAAAGCATGCAGAGTGCTTCAGCTATCAGGGATTGCTCCAGACAACTATAACACCTGGGATTTGCTGCAAGCCAAACATCCCAGTTGCCCTCTACCCACAGTACCTGATATCCCAACAAATTTCCTCTTGATCAGTCCTGATTTTGACATTCCTTCCATGTTAAGATCCTTTCCAAAAGGAACTGCTGCTGGTCCCTCAGGACTACAAGTTCAAGATATTTTGGATGCTGCTAACATCCCCTTACAAACATCGATTTGCTCATCCCTGAGGGATATTGTCAATCTATTGGCATCAGGCAAGGCTCCCTCGTCAGTGTCTAAATTCTTAAGCTGGGGGTAGCTTAACGGCCTTGAACAAACAGAAGGAAGGGTGCCCTCCTGATATCCGTCCAATTGTTGTTGGGGAGACTTTAATGAATAAGTGCCTAACGCTAGGTAAACCTAGCGTTCGCTAGTCATCTTTGTGGGCAGATTTATCCACAGCCCTTGCTATTTTATTGTCTGAAATGGCGTCTTCTCATGCGTGTGGAAGCAGGCTTTCAGCGCCTCCAAGTGTGGGTCTGAATAGTATCGTTTTACCAGAACTAGGCGCAAAGGTAGTGGTGAAAGGTCAGAGATTGCGATTGAAAGATGCATTGATGTGCTTGTATGGCACAGGATGGAAGGATGTAGAAATACAAGGGGAGGTAATTGCAAAACCTAAAAAGAATACTAGAAGGGTGAAGTGGCACATTGGAGAACAGTATTTTGAAACTGAACACGCTGCTGCTTTCTGGAAAAAAATTGGAGAGTCTTCAATACCCACCGATCCTGTCCCGCATACGCAAAACCTGCAGCTAGAGACCCGGCCTACAGCGTTTGATGAAGAAGAAAGCCAAAATCATGATGAACCAGTACTGGGCAATGATGCAGATGATGAACTAAATCCTTCTGAAGCTTACTCATCCGGTGCCAGCGCTGGTGTCACTACCGATCCTCTTTCAGCGCACGGACAGCAGTGGAAATTATTGCAAGGTGCAGTTACTGAATGTCAGTGTTCAAAAGATGGTTGGCGATTCAAAGAAACAAGAATTTGATGGTCAGAGGCCCTAGCAGATGCAACCTGGCGTGATGAGGAAGCATGTCTGAATCATATGATGCCAACCGAGTTTTGGAATCATGCACTTGAATGGACCAATTTGTCCCTTCCAGATGATATCCGTCCATTTAATTTACATGAACATTGGCGATGCCTAGGTATTCATTTTGCAAGAACACTTCACTCACAAGGAAGAATAAAAAACCTTAAGATGATGGGTGTATTCCTCCTCTTAGAATAAGGGAAAGATTTGGTTTAGCTCGTGACAGGTTTCTCAACTGGGAGAGGTATTTGAAGATCTGGCCTGGTGGTGAGCCTGTTGACTACATACAACCATTTGTCGACGCATTTAATTCTTTTTGTTGAGCCTGGCACTGAGGTAGTCGTAGATGAATCCATGGGTAAATGGATACCATTTTTCGAAAACACTCCTGAAGGCATCCCTCATCTTTCCAAGATCATCAGGAAACCAGAGGGAATAGGTGTTGAATACAAGGATGTTGCTGATGCTTTGACAGGCATTATGGTTATGCTGTTCATAGAAATACAAGAGGGAAAATAAGCTATGGAAAAGAAGAAATACTGTAATATCTATCCCAAGTCAGTGGCTTTAACACTTCGTCTAACTGAATTTCATTCTTAAAACTGTTCATAAAGAGTTTCCAAAGATGTTTTGCCAGGAGTTAGCCTTTGGCCCACAGGCACAACGAGGAGATACAGTCACAATACGGACTACTAAGCAGGTGCATGGTGTTGCCAAGTACATCTATGGACATGTTTGGAACGAGCCAGGTAACGTAGGATCACCAAAAAGGATAGTAATCAGTACATGGAATAATAGCTTTCCAGCTGATGACCATGTCAAAAAGCGTTGGTGTTTGAATGAGCAGACTGGAGAATCAGAAACAATCACATGCACTGTGCCCAGAACGCAGGTAATAAAATCGTATTTCAAAGCAGCTTGTGCCATAGACGTACATAACCACCTTCGACAAGATGGGCTTGGCATGGAAAATGCAATTAAAACACATAGCTGGTGGTTTTGCATGATGTGCACCTTGCTTGGAATCATTGAAGTCGATGCTTTTAAAACATTCTGCTATTTCAATCAGCATAAGTCTATTCCAACACACAGAAACTTTGTTGATCGGATTGTCATAATGCTACTGACAATCGTAAAGATGGCGCTCCAGAATTGTCTCCGCACCAAGTTGAACTCAGAAAACGTAAGAGGCAGTTCAGAAATGATGAAGGGGATGATGATGATGATAGTTGCACAGTAGATCATCAGATTATGTAGTTACTTGGAAATGAGAAAGCAAGCTTCAAAGAAAAGTCCAGTTGGAATTGCTATAAAAAGAAGACGTTCAGACCAGGCAGTTACCAAGCGACATGCTGAACATGGGACAGCTGTTAGGTGCAAAGTTTGCCCAAAACCTGCTCCTAATGCTAATTTTTGCTGTGCTACATGCTCAGATGAACTGGAGGGAAAGATTTTCGGTGTTTGTGGACCAAAAGCTGGAAGAATGTGTTATCTAATTCATCAGAAAAAGATGTGGACTGCCTAAGTATGTAACATGTGCATAAGTGCTTCATATATGTAATTATTGCTGCTCCATTTTAATAATTCAATGCATATTATTTCACGTACAAGGTATTGCAATCATAGCTTAACCTAGCGTTTTTCGCCAGGTACACCTAGCGTTATATTTGGAACTTATTCATTAAGACGGCTCACTGGTAAGTGTTTGTGTACTCTGGTAAAGGAGAAGGCATCTGACTTCTTCCAACTCCTTCAGTTTGGAGTGTCCTGCACCCTAGGTTCAGAAAAGGTCATCCATGGTTTAAGACAATGTATGGATGAGCACTGGGATAGTGATGACTTTGTAGTCCTCAAGATAGACATGAAGAATGCCTTCAATCTTGTGTCTCGGCAGGCTCTACTGGATGAGTGTGCTACTTTTTTCCCCGAGCTTCTGCCATGGGCTGGTTGGTGCTATGGGTCACACCCATTATTGTGGCATTCTTTAGGTCATTTATCCTCTGAGGCAGGGGTGCAACAGGGAGACCGACTGGGTCCTTTATTCTTTGCTTTGGTCCTTCACAAAGTAGTATCAGCCATTGATACAGATGACGAGTGCCTAGATCTACTTTTCCAAGCATGGTTCTTGGATGATGGGGTACTGGCTGGTAAGAAGGCACCAGTATTGCAGGCTGTGTCAATTCTAGACGAATTTGGTCCATCTTTGGGCATTTTCATCAACTTAAACAAGTGTGAAGTCTTTAGCCAAAATGATCTACATTCCTTTCCAGCCGCAATGACACTTGCCTCACATGGTCATTCTAGGAGCCCCCATTGGTGATTACCTTTTCTGTGCAAATTTCATTGCCTCAAAGCGTCTTGATGCTGTTAAGTTGCTTTCTAAACTTGTTGAGGTTGCAATTCTGTTGCGGGTATGTGAGAGTTTTTGTAAGCTAGTTCATCTGGCAAGAGCCACCCCTCCAAGTGTGATCTCTGATCCTTTGCAGCTTTTTGCTAATGATGTCAGACAGTGTTTTATTGCTTTGTATTGGAAACCTCTGACTCCACATGGCAGCAGGTTCAACTCAGTCTACGCTATGGTGGCCTTGGCTTGCGGTCCCTTTCTCACCATTCTAGTGCAGCATTTATTGCTTCTGTGTGCTCCTCTGGCTTTGGTGACAGAGATAATCAGTATCTTGTGCAGGTAATCAATCTTTTTAACATCCAGGTCCTTCCTTCTGATGCCATTTCTGTGGAATCTGTTCTGTCTTCTCCTATCAAACAGAGAACTTTGTCCCAAAAACTAGATAATCGTCTGTTCCAGACATTGTTAGTGTCTTCGTCAGTTGCTAACAAGGCTCGTATTTTGTCTGAGTCAGCCCCTCACTCTGCTTCCTGGTTTGTCTGTGGTACCATTTGCTGCACTTGGCCTCCACTTGGAACCTAATGAGTTCTTGGTAGCCTTTTGGCCATGATTTGTCCAGGGGTTCATTATGCCCACTATGCCCAGACACCGCACTAGACCCTCTAGGCCATCATGGAGTGACTTGCAGGCGGGGTGGTGACATAGTGACACGCCATAATTGGTTGCGAGACGTAATTGTTGGCTTTCGCCACAGTTAAGATGGAGGTTGGTAGCTGATTAACACCGGATCTTAGGCAAACTCGCCCAGCTGATGTTTTGGTAGCTGATTGTGAAAGAGGAAGACCAGTTGCGTGGGATGTCACTGTAGCCTCACCACTCACCCCTGCTGTGCTGAATGAAGCAGGAATGACTGCAGGTGCTGCAGCTGCTGCTAGCGAGCAGCGCAAGCACATTGCCAATGATCCTAAGTGCCAGGAACTAGGTTGGGTGTGTGTTCCTCTGGCTGTCGAGACGTATAGCAACGGGGGCAGAGAAGCTACACACCACTTTTACCCGTCTGGCCACTCGGCTTGCCATCTGTGTTTCTCTGCCGAAAAGTAAAGTCACTGCTGATCTTTTTGGCAGACTTAGTCTGGTGCTAACTCGTAGCATAGCAAGAGCTATTTTATCGAGAAGCCTGCCCCAATCATTTGAGTAGACTATGTCTGAAACATTAGTTAGGCTTAGGTACTTTGTAGTAGTCTGTTTAATAAGTAGCTATTATTTAGTGTGTTATTATGGTGTAATCATAATGTTGTATCAAACTGATATAAATTCCTAATGGTTAGTGTCATCCACTGTCTATTTTTTCCTCACCCCTCAATATTCCACCCTACCATTTCAAACTACAGTGGAGATCGTGACAGTTGGATGAAAAAAAAAATTGACATTAATTAAATCTTCTTCAATAACCACATGTGATATTGAAAATCTAACTGCACAGATGTATGGGCTATACAATTGTCATTAAGTACTCAAGAAACATGGTGTATCACATGACTGTCACGTTCTACAACTTTCGTCTACAGTGACCCCAGTCTTGTCAACTGAGTTTTGCTATATACATATATCTTCACTTACATGGGGATAGCGGATCAGTTGATTATTAGGATGTAGCTTAAGCACGCACCAACGTCTAAATGATTTGGCCGAGCCAGATTCTGAACCGTTCAGGCATTTTCAAGCAATACATGTATGTAGCTTTTAAACACTGAAAGTGTTAGGTATTAATCATTTTCCCTGAAGCGCTTGATTCAAGCTAAATGAAGCATTTAGTTGTTCTGAGTGATGATAGTGCATCCCATTTTTACAATGTACAAGTTTGTTTTTCCATCAAAATTCAGGTTGCCAAACGTCTGGCTTAAAAACAGCACCATTTTGGGATGAATTTCATAAAAGTGATGCCTTTATGAACAGTTATTCTCAGTCATTGCTGAGAAAGTGGGCATTGGTATGACTCAAACCAACAACGCTTCTTTTTTCAGAACCAAGCATCATACATCTGTGAACAACGGTGGAAAGCAAGCAATGGGGTAGAGCACACTTGGGCATCACTGCAGGAGAGAAGTTCTGAGGGTAATCCCAGCGATGCCCAGCTACAGCCCTAGTATGCATGCTCTACAGCACCGTTATCCAACCAGAGTTCTAATGGAAAAATAAGTTGGTACATTATAGAAAGGGGCCCAAACAATGCATTAATCATCACTTCAAACAACGAAATGCTTCATTTAGCATGAATCGAGTGCTTTGAAAAAAAAACTAACACTTTCAGTCCTTAAAAGGTACGTATCGCTCGAAAATGCCCTAACCGTTTCCTGGGTTGAGAATCTAGTTCGGCCAAATTATTTACAGGTCGGTGCTTAAGCTACATGTACACCCCAATAATCATCCTGATCTGCTAACTGCGAGTGAAGATATATAACAAAACTCAGTTGACAAGTCTGGGGTTACAGAAAACAAAAGTTGTATAAAGAGACACACCATGTTTTTTGAGCACTTGATGACATGGATAGCATGTGTGCAGTTAGATTTTTAAAATTATGTGTAGTTATTGTTTCAAATTCAAGTAAACATAAAATTAAGGTACAACACCACATGGGGTTCAAATAACACATATATTCCGGCTGGAGTATTAAAATTGGTTGAAATTTAATTTGCATTTCAAGGAGTCCTGTAGCTGTTGATTTTTTTTTTGATACTTGCAGGGTGATCCAAAAGTCGCGCAAAATCTTTGAATTGGCATAACTCCAGAACTGAACATGGTAAAATTATGCTGTTTAAACCAAAAATCATGCCAATCATTAGCTTAAGTTATGAATGTGTAGTTATTAAAAGTTAGTTATCGGTTTATTAAAAACATGCCAATGCTATGATCAACATTCAGTACCACCCAGGAAGTGTGTAAAAATTAATTTTTATAACTATTAAAATTACTTATCACGTGATCTATCTTATATGTGGTTTTTGTGGGGAAACCCCTGCTGAAAGTCAAGCTATTGCAAATTAATCACCAATATCACGGTGAATCTATGCAAAGAAGCATCCAATAATCGTGCCAATGAACAGCTTACCATCTTGCGTGGTGACTAACGAAGCCAAACGTTTAAAACGGAGTTGATTAGTTGACATTGTTAAAAGCTAACTTTGAATTATCAGACCTGTAGAGGAAGCCGTACTCTAATTGTGGAACTAACTTTTGTATTTTCTCCTCCACTGGAAACAAAGTTACAAACTGTCCAAGTTTGGCAGCGCTTACGCATGCGCGGAATTATTGAACGAAAGTGGAACATGAATGTTTAGGTCTGCGTACGAGAGGTCTCACGTGAACACAATTGAATATTATCACATTCACGTGATACATTGCCGCTGTGCACAACACAGCCCCACCCTCCTAAACTATGCTTCTCTTCAACATCATTGCGCGCACTTTTCATTCGCCTGCGCAAATGTGACCCATCAGATGCATAGGCAAATATTGTAAAATCCAGTGTTATCAAAAATCCCCAAGCCGTGGCTAACGAGCCTATGCTTCACTGAGTTGTTCATAAAATAATAAAAAAAGCAGAGAATCTTTATTGGACGCAAATCGTACCATACCGCGACGTTCGTTTCACAGCAGTTAGCTAGCTGTACTGGTTTTAATAACAAACCGTACTAGGTGTGCACCATTTCAATTCGAACGTCATTTCAAATAGGCCTACCTGCGCACAAAGGCGGGAGGTGAACTTAAGCAACAAGGCAGCTTAGTACAGCGCTGCAGCTACACTAGTGCATGCAGCCACGTGGTCCAGAACGTGCTTCATCAAAGACGCTAGAGTACGTACGTACACATGCACGCGCATAGGTAAGTATGGGTTCAGAAATTATGTAGCGTATTCGTTCATGTTACAGACAGAATTCGTAGAAAGCAGGGTCGCTACGAGCAGGACACTTGTACGAACCCAAAAACAACTGGAGCAGCTTGCTCTGCAATGTCCTACCACACTAACTAAGGTTCGTGTACGTGCGTGCCGGCCTCGACAGGCCTACCTGCTGTATACGTAGTCACTCTGCCTCCACCTGGACTGGAAGGTCGGGGTCTCTCCGTCTCACTTGGAGAAAAGGTCTCTCTACCCGACTGGAAGAGAGGCGTCTCTCTACCTGACTGGAAAGCAGGGGTCTCTCTACCTGACTGGAAGGCCGGGGTCTCTCTACCTGACTTGAAAAGAGGGGTCTCTCTACCTGACTGGAAGGCAGGGGTCTCTCTACCTGACTGGAAAGAGAGGGGTCTCTCTACCTGACTGGAAAGAGAGGGGTCTCTCTACCTGACTGGAACTGAAGGATGATCTCTGCCTGACACAGAGAGAGGGGGGTCTCTCTATTTGACAGAGAGAGAATACTTTTTTCTGTCTCACCCAGAGAGGGGTCTCTGTACCTGACAGGAAGAGAGGGGTCTCTCTACCTGACTGGATGTTAGGGGTCTCTCTATACCTGACTGGAACTGAAGGATGATCTCTGCCTGACACAGAGAGAGGGGTCTCTCTATCTGACAGAAAGAGATCTGTCTCAGTCAGAGAGGGTTCTGTCAATCTGTCTGGAAGAGAAGGGTCTCTCTACCTGACTGGAAGAGAGGAGTCTCTCTACCTGACTGGAACTGAAGGATGATCTCTGCCTGAGGGGTCTCTTAATTTGACAGAAAGTAAATCCTTTTTCTGTCTCACTCAGAGAGGGGTCTCTCTACCTGACTGGAAGGAAAGGGTCTCTCTGTCTCACTCAGAGACGGGGGTCTCTCTACCTGACTGGAACTGAAAGGTGATCTTTGCCTGACACAGAGAGAGGGGTCTCTCTGTCTGATAGAAAGAGAATGATTGTTCTGTCTCACTCAGAGAGGGGTCTCTCTACCTGACTGGAAGGGATGGTTTCTCTGTCTCACTTGGAGATAAGAGTCACTCTACCTGACTTGAAGACACGGGTCTCTCTACCTGACTGGAAGAGAAGGGTCTCTCCGAGACAGGGGTCTCTGTACCTGACTGAAAAAGACAGGTCTCTCTACTGGACTGGATAAGTAGGGTCTCTCTACCTGACCGGAAGAGAGGGGTCTCTGTACCTGACTGGAAGTATGGGGTCTCTCTACCTGACTGGAACTGAAGGATGATCTCTGCCTGACACAGAGAGAGGGGTCTCTCTATCTGACAGAAAGAGAATGCTTTTTCTGTCTCAGTCAAAGAGGGTTCTCTCTATCTGACGAAAAAAAATGCTCTTTCTTTCTCACTCAGATATGGTTCTGCCTATCTGTCTGGAAGAGAAGGGTCTCTCTACCTGACTGGAAGAGAGGAGTCTCTCTACCTGACTGGAACTGAAGGATGATCTCTGCCTGACACACAGAGAGGGGTCTCTCTATTTGACAGAGAGAATGCTTTTTCTGTCTCACTCAGTGAGGGGTCTCTCTACCTGACTGGAAGAGAGGTGTCTCTGTACCTGAGTCTCTCTACCTGACTGGAACTGAAGGATGATCTCTGCCTGAGGGTTCTCTCTATTTGACAGAAAGAAAATGCTTTTTCTGTCTCACTCAGAGAGGGGTCTCTCTACCTGACTGGAAGAGAAAGGTCTCTCTGTCTCACTCAGAGACGGGGGGTCTCGCTTCTTGACTGGAACTGAAAGGTGATCTCTGCCTGACACAGAGAGAGGGGTCTCTCTATCGGACAGAAAAAGAATGATCTTTCTGTCGCACTCAGAGAGGGGTCTCGCTACCTGACTGATAGAGAGATCTCTCTCTACCTGACTGGAAAAGAGGGGTTTCTCTACCTGACTGGAGGAGAGGGGTCTCTGTACCTGACTAGAAGAGTGGGGTCTCTCTACCTGACTGGATCTCTGCCTGAGAGGTCTCTTAATTTGACAGAAAGAAAATGCTTTTTCTGTCTCACTCAGAGAGGAGTCTCTCTACCTGACTGGAAGGGAGGGGTTTCTCCATTTCACTTGGAGAGGAAGGTCTCTTTACCTGACTGGATCAGAATGCTCTCTCTGTCTCACTCAGATACGGGGGGTCTGTCTTCCTGACTGGAACTGAAAGGTGATCTCTGCCTGACACAGAGAGAGAGGTCTCTCTGTCTGACAGAAAGAGAGTGATCTTTCTGTCTCACTCAGAGAGGGGTTTCTCTACCTGACTAGAAGAGATGGTCTCTCCGTCTCACTTGGAGATAAGAGTTACTCTACCTCACTGGAAGACAGTGGTCTCTCTACCTTACTGGAAGAGAAGGGTCTCTCAGACAGGGGTCTCTGTACCTTACTGGAAGAGAGGGATCTCTCTACCTGGCTGGAAGAGAGGAGTCTCTCCACCTGACTGGAACTGAAGGATAATCTCTGCCTGAGGGTTCTTTTAATTTGACAGAAAGAAAATGCTTTTTCTGTCTCACTCAGAGAGGGGTCTCTCTACCTGACTGGAAGGGATGGGTCTCTCCATATCACTAGGAGAGGAAGGTCTCTTTACCTGACTGGACGTAAATGGTCTCTGTCTCACTCAGAGACGGTGGTCTCTCTATCTGACTGGAACTGAAAGGTGATCTCTACCTGACTGGAACTGAAAGGTGATCTCTGTCTGACACAGAGAGAGGGGTCTCTGTCTGACAGAAAGAAAATGCTTTTTCTGTCTCACTCAGAGAGCAGTCTCTCTACCTGACTGGAAGTGAGGGATCTCTCTGTGTGACTCACACAGAGGAGTCTATCTGCTGCCCTGATACAGACAGGTCGGTCTCTCTACCCGACTGGAAGGGATGGTCTCTCCGTCTCACTTGGAGATAAGAGTCACTCTACCTGACAGGAAGAGATGGGTCTCACAGACAGGGGTCTCTGTACCTGACTGGAAAAGAAGGGTCTCTCTACTTGACTGCAAGAGCAGGGTCTCTCTAACTGACCGGAAGAGAGGGGTCTCTGTACCTGACTGGATGAGTGGGGTCTCTCTACCTGACTGGAACTGAAGGATGATCTCTGCCTGACACAGAGAGAGGGGTCTCTCTATTTGACAGAAAGAGAATGTATTTTCTGTCTCACTCCTAGAGGGGTCTCTGTACCTGACAGGAAGAGAGGGGTCTCTCTACATGACTGGAAGAAAGGGGTCTCTTTACCTGACTGGAAGAGAGGGATCTCTCTACCTGGCTGGAAGAGAGGAGTCTCTCTACCTGACTGGAACTGAAGGATAATCTCTGCCTGAGGGGTCTCTTAATTTGACAGAAAGAAGATGCTTTTTCTGTCTCACTCAGAGAGGGGTCTCTCTACCTGACTGGAAGGGAGGGGTCTCTCCATATCACTTGGAGAGGAAGGTCTCTTTACCTGACTGGAAGTGAATGTTCTCTCTGTCTCACTCAGAGACGGTGGTCTCTCTACCTGACTGGAACTGAAAGGCGATCTCTACCTGACTGGAACTGAAAGGTGATCTCTGTCTGACACAGAGAGAGGGGTCTCTCTGTCTGACAGAAAGAAATTGCTTTTTCTGTCTCACTCAGAGAGCGGTCTCTCTACCTGACTGGAAGTGAGGGATCTCTCTGTGTCACTCACACAGAGGAGTCTATCTGCTGCCCTGATACAGACAGGTCGGTCTCTCTACCGGACTGGAAGGGATGGTCTCTCCGTCTCACTTGGAGATAAGAGTCACTCTACCGCACTGGAAGAGATGCCCTTCCCCACCGAGCCAACGTAGGAACAGGAGTCACACACGGCGTGTCTCCACCCGCCAAAGTAGACCATGCGGAAGGAAGGAACGTAGATGCGTATGACGGCGCTCACAGACAGGGGTCTCTGTACCTGACTGGAAGAGAGGGGTCTCTGTACCTGACTGGAAGAGTGGGGTCTCTCTACCTGACTGGAACTGAAGGATGATCTCTGCCTGACACAGAGAGAGGGGTCTCTCTATTTGATAGAAAAAGAATGCTTTTTCTGTCTCACTCAGAGAGGGGTCTCTCTATCTGACAGAAAGAGAATGCTCATTCTTTCTTACTCAGATAGGGTTCTGTCTATCTGTCTGGAACAGAAGGGTCTCTCTACCTGACTGGAAGAGAGGAGTCTCTCTACCTGACTGGAACTGAAGGATAATCTCTGCCTGACACACAGAGAGGAGTCTCTCTATTTGACAGAAAGAGAATGCTTTTTCTGTCTCACTCAGAGAGGGTCTCTGTACCTGACAGGAAGAGAGGGGTCTCTCTACCTGACTGAAAGATAGGGGTCTCGTGTCTCTGTACCTGACTGGAAGGCAGGAGTCTCTCACCTGACTGGAACTGAAGGATGATCTTTGCCTCTCTATTTGACAGAAAGAAAATGCTTTTTCTGTCTCACTGATAGAGGGGTCGCTCTACCTGACTGGAAGGGAGGAGTCTCTTCATTTCACTTGGAGAGAAAGGTCTCTCTACCTGACTGGAAGAGGAAGGTCTCTCTGTCTCACTCAGAGATGGGGGGTCTCGCTTCCTGACTGAAACTGAAAGGTGATCTCTGCCTGATACAGAGAGAGGGGTCTCTCTATCTGACAGAAAGTGTATGATCTTTCTGTCTCACTCAGAGAGGGGTCTCGCTACCTGACTGATAGAGAGGGATCTCTCTACCTGACTGGATAAGAGAGCGGTCTCTCTACCTGACTGGAAGAAAGGGGTCTCTCTACCTGACTGTAATAGTAGGGTCTCTCTACCTAACTGGAAGAGAGGGGTCTCTCTACCTGACTGGAAGAGAGGGGTCTCTGTACCTAACTGGAAGAGAGGGATCTCTCACTCTGACCGGAAGAGAGAGGTCTCTGTACCTGACTGGAAGAGTGGGGCTTCTCTACCTGAATGGAACTGAAGGATGATCTTAGCCTGACACACAGAGAGGGGCCTCTCTATGTGACATAAGAGAGAATGCTCCTTCTGTCACACTCAGAGAGGGTTCTGTCTATTTGTTAGGAAGAGAAGGGTCTCTCTACCTAACTGGACGAGAGGGGTCTCTCTCTACCTTACTTGAAAAGAGGGGTCTTTCTACCTGACTGGAAGAGTGGGGTCTCTCTACCTACCTGGACGAGTTGGGTATCTCTACCTGACTTGAAAAGAGGGGTCTCTCTACCTGACTGGAAGAGTGGGGTCGATCTAACTGAGGGGTCTCTCTACCTGACCGGAACTGAACGATGATCTCTGCCAGACACAGAGTGAGGGGTCTTTCCATTTGACAGAATGAAAATGCTTTTTCTGTCTCACTCAGAGAGGGGTCTCTCTTCATGACCGCAAAGAGGAGTCTCTCTACCTGACAGAAAGAAAATGCTTTTTCTGTCTCACTCAGAGAGAAGTCTCTCTTCATGACCGGAAAAGAGGAGTCTCTCTACCTGATTGAAAGGGAGGAGTCTCTGTACCTGACTGGAAGAGAGGGGTCTTTCTGTGTCACTCTGACAGAGGAGTCTATCTGTTGCTCCGGTACAGAGAGGTCGGTCTCTACGTATGACTGGACGAGAGGGGTCTCTATTTGACTGGAAGGGAGGGGTCTCTCCATTTCACTTGGAGAGGAAGGTCTCTCTACCTGACTGGAAGAGAATGGTCTCTCTGTTTCACTCAGAGACAGGGGTCTCTGTAACTGACTGGAAAAGAGGGGTGTCTCTATTTGACTGGAAGAGAAAGGTCTCTCTCCCTGACCGGAAGAGAGAGGTCTCTGTACCTGACTGGAAGTGTGGGTTTTCTCTACCTGACTTTAACTGAAGGATTATCTCTGCCTGACACAGAGAGAGGGGTCTCTCTATCTGACATAAATGAGAATGCTCTGTCTGTCTCGCTCAGAGACGTGTCTGTCTACCTGACTGGAAGAGAGTGGTCTCTGTACCTGACTGGAACTGAAGGATGATCTCTGCCTGACACTGAGAGAGGGGTCTCTCTAATTGACAGAAAGAAAATGCTCTTTCTTTCTCACTCAGAGAGGAGTCTCTCTACCTGACTGGAAGAGTTGGCTCTTTCTACCTGACTTGAAAAGAGGTGTGACTGGAAAAGAGGGGTCTCTCTACCTTACTGGAAGAGTTGGGTCTCTCTACCAGACTTGAAAAGAGGGGTCTCTCTACCTGACTGGAAGAGAGGGGTCTGTCTAACTGACTGGAAGTGTGGGGTCTCTCTACCTGACCAGAACTGAACGATGATCTCTGCCTGAGGGGTCTCTCTATTTGACAGAAAGAAAATGCTTTTTCTGTTCACTCAGAGAGGGGTCTCTCTTCATGACCGGAAAAGAAGAGTCTCTTGACCTGATTGAAAGGGAGGAGTCTCTGTACCTGACTGGAAGAGAGGGGTCTGTCTGTGTCACTCAGACAGAGGAGTCTATCTTCTGCTCTGGTACAGAGAGGTCGGTCTCTACACATGATTGGAAGAGAGGGGTCTCTCTACTTGACTGGAAAGGAGGGGTCTCTCCATTTCACTTGGAGAGTAATGTCTCTCTACCTGACTGGAAGAGATTGGTTTCTCCGTCTCACTCAGAGACGGGGGTCTCTGTACCTGACTGGAAGAGAATGGTCTATCTGTCTTACTCGGAGACAGGGGTCTCTGTACCTGACTGGAAGAGAGGGGTCTCTCTACTTAACTGGGAGAGACGTGTCTCACTACCTGACTGGAAGAGAGGGGTCTCTCTACCTGACTGGAAGAGAGGGGTCTCTCTACCTGACTGGAAGAGAGAGGTCTCTCTACCTGACTGGAAGGGAGGGGTGCTTCTACCGGACTGGAAGAGAGGGGTCTCTCTACCTGACTGGATGAGAAGAGTCTCCTACTCCCTCTTCAGGAGACAGTGGTGTTATAATTGCGTACCTGCAGCCCAACGTGGAGAACCTGGTAGAGAAGTATGATCGTATGTTGTCTATACCACACTAGGACCATGCTTCTCCTCCAGTGATGGAGGAAGAAGGGACTGGAGACACTAAAACTTTCCTCTGCCACCAACCATAGTACATGGTGGAGTGTAGTCAGGGTCACATGACTCTAACTGTGTTTTGTGTATGTAGAGTATTAAATTAACACATCAATCTTTAGAAACTGCCAGATGAAGTGTTTTTGTTATA
This sequence comes from Spongilla lacustris, assembly GCA_949361645.1. NCBI lineage: Eukaryota > Metazoa > Porifera > Demospongiae > Spongillida > Spongillidae > Spongilla > Spongilla lacustris. Next base: position 4,078,766 of record OX442421.1, on the reverse strand, counting down.
CATGTACATGTACATGGTATAGGAACATCTCCTGCTGTGAAATTGTGTACCGAAGGAGCTACATGTATTGGGTTCTAGCAGTACCACTCTCTGTGCTAACACTCAGAGGGACCTCGTTTAACTGTTAGACAGATAAACCTCTCTGCCTTCGAGATGGGAGGCCGGGCAGGGAAATAAAAAGGGTGGCATTGATAGGTACAGTGGAGAGGGGGGCAGAAGTGAGAATATTTAAGCATAAAAATAGTTGTTACATGCATTGTGGGGGGGGTTTAATCATGTCTGTGGAGGTGGGTATGCATGTGTGTGGTAGGTATGAGCCTTTTTCCTTCCTCCTCCTGGGAAAGTGTGTGCATAGGGGTATTGTGAGTCAAAAGAGAGGAAGTGAAAGTAAGCAAGTGGGTATCCCTTTGATGTCTAGTAGTAGACAGTAGGAGGGGCTTGAAACACCTCTCCATGACCTCTATGAATAATTTGCATTGATTATGACACCTGCAGGGCTTTATTGGTAAGAAACCAAATGTAGATCTGAGTCTTCTTATGCTCCTATGCACAAAGTTAAGCTTGCATAGTACTAATTTAGAACACACATAAGTGTGTGTAAATGACAGATACTTTAAACTACACTATTTTCACAAACAAATACATAAACAAATAAACTGAAACTTTATCACAATTACATGCTCACAGAACACAGATACTTACATTAATACACTGACACAAATACATCTGCAGATATAAAAAAATTATATCCTTCTTATAGGACCAAAAAAATAAACTTCAATTCAAGCCTGTGAAAAGCACAGGAAATAAGGACCAATTATTTTGGCAGGAACCAATAAAAACACTCAAAAAGTGCTGCAGGAAAGTTAACCTACCCTATTCAGCATGCCTCGATCAAACCTTACAAAACAACAAAAATAACACTGACAACTCTCCACAATCTATTTCAGTCTGGTAGAGACACCCCTCTCTTCCAGTCAGTTACAGAGACCCCCATCACCGAGTGAGAAAGATAGACCATTCTCTTCCAGTCAGGTACAGAGACCCCCGCCTCTGAGTGAGACAGAGAGACCATTCTCTTCCAGTCAGTTAGAGAGACCTTCCTCTCCAAGTGAAATGGAGATATCCCTCCCTTCCAGTCAGGTAGAGAAACCCCACTCTTCCAGTCAAGTACAGAGACCCCTCTTTTCCAGTCAGGTACAGAGACCTCTGTCTGTGAGACCCCTCTCTTCCAGTCAGGTAGAGTGACTCTAATCTCCAAGTGAGACATAGAGAGACCGACCTGTCTGTACCAGGGAATCAGATAGACTCCTCTGTCTGAGTGACACAGATAGATCCCACTCTTCCTGTCAGGTAGAGAGACCCCTCTCTCTGAGTGAGACATAGGGACCATTCTCTTTCAGTGAAGTAGAGAGACCAGACAGGTAGATAGACACCTTTGCACGACAGAGCCAGAAGGATTTCTATCTCTGCGTGAAACAGAGAGAACCCTCTCTTCCAGTCAGCTAGAGAGACCTTACTCTTCCAGTTAGGTAGAGAGACCTCTCTTTTCAAGTCAGTTAGACAGACCCCTCTCTTCCAGTCAGGTAGAGAGACCCCTCATTTCAAGTCAGGTCGACAGACCTCTCTCTTCCAGTCAGGTAGAGAGACCGCTCTCTTCCAGTCAGGTAGAGAGAGCCCTCTCTTCCAGTCAGATAGAGAGACACCTCTTTTCAAGTCAGGTGGAGAGACCCCTCTCTTCCAGTCAGGTACAGAGACCCCTCTCTTCCAGTAATATTACGAGACCCCTATCTTCCAGTCCGGTAGAGAGATCCCTCTCTTCCTGTTAGGTATAGAGACCCCTCTCTGAGTGAGACAGAAAAAGCATTCACTTTCTGTCAAATAGAGAGACCACTCTCTGCGTGTCAGGCAGAGATCATCCTTCAGTTCCAGTCAGGTAGAGAGACCCCTCTCTTCCAGTCAGGTAGAGAGACCCCTCTTTTCAAGTCAGGTCGACAGACCTCTCTATTCCAGTCAGGTATACCTGACTTGAATACAGGGGTCTGTCGACCTGACTTGAAAAGAGGGGTCTCTCTACCTGACTGGAAGAGAGGGGTCTCTCTATTTCATTGGAAGAGAGGGGTCTCTCTACCTTATTGGACGAGAAGGGTCTTTGTGTCTATAGAGAGATCCCTCTCTTCCAGTCCTGTAGAGAGACCTCTCTATTCCAGTTAAGTAGGGAGACACCTTTTTTCCAGACAGGTACAAAGACCCCTGTATCTGAGTTAGACACAGAGACCCTTCGGCCTTCTCTTCCAGTCAGTTAGAGAGACCCTTCTATTCCAGTAAGGTAGAGAGACCCCTCTCTTCCAGTCAGGTAGAGAGACCTCTCTCCTTCTGTCAGGTAGAGAGACCCCTCTCTTTCCGTCAGGTTGAGAGACCCCTCTCTTTTAGTCAGGTAGAGAGACCCTTCTCTTCCAGTAAGGTAGAGAGACACTTCTCTTCCAGTCAGGTAGAGAGACGCCTCTCTTCCAGTCAGGTAGAAAGACCCCTCTATTCCAGTCAGGTAGAGAGACCCCTCTCTGAGTGAGACAGAAAGATCATTCTCTTTCTGTCAGATAGAGAGACCAAGACCCCCGTCTCTGAGTGAGACAGAGAGACCACTTTCTTCCAGTCAGGTAGAGAGACCTTCCACTCCAAGTGAAATGGGGAGAGCCCTCCCTTCCAGTCAGGTAGAGACGCCCCTCTCTGAGTGAGACAGAAAAAGCATTTTCTTTCTGTCAGATAGAGAGATCCCTCAGGCCGAGGTCATCCTTCAGTTCCAGTCAGGAGGAGAGACTCCTCTCTTCCAGTCAGGTACAGAGACACCTCTCTTCCAGCCAGGTAGAGAGACTCCTCTCTTCCAGTCAGGTAGAGAGACCTATCTCTTCCAGACAGATAGACAGAACCCTCTCTGAGTGAGACAGAAAAAGCATTCTCTTTCTGTCAAATAGAGAGACTCCTCTCTGTGTGTCAGGCAGAGATTATCCTTCAGTTCCAGTCAGGTAGAGAGACTCCTCTCTTCCAGTCAGGTAGAGAGACCCTTCTGTTCCAGACAGATAGACAGAACCCTATCTGAGTAAGAAAGAAAGAGCATTCTCTTTCTGTCAGATAGAGAGACCCCTCTCTGAGTGAGACAGAAAAAGCATTCTTTTTCTATCAAATAGAGAGACCCCTCTCTCTGTGTCAGGCAGAGATCATCCTTCAGTTCCAGTCAGGTAGAGAGACCCCACTCTTCCAGTCAGGTACAGAGACCCCTCTCTTCCAGTCAGGTACAGAGACCCCTGTCTGTGAGCGCCGTCATACGCATCTACGTTCCTTCCTTCCGCATGGTCTACTTTGGCGGGTGGAGACACGCCGTGTGTGACTCCTGTTCCTACGTTGGCTCGGTGGGGAAGGGCATCTCTTCCAGTGCGGTAGAGTGACTCTTATCTCCAAGTGAGACGGAGAGACCATCCCTTCCAGTCCGGTAGAGAGACAGACCTGTCTGGATCAGGGCAGCAGATAGACTCCTCTGTGTGAGTGACACAGAGAGATCCCTCACTTCCAGTCAGGTAGAGAGACCGCTCTCTGAGTGAGACAGAAAAAGCATTTTCTTTCTGTCAGACAGAGAGACCCCTCTCTCTGTGTCAGACAGAGATCACCTTTCAGTTCCAGTCAGGTAGAGATCACCTTTCAGTTTCAGTCAGGTAGAGAGACCACCGTCTCTGAGTGAGACAGAGAGAACATTCACTTCCAGTCAGGTAAAGAGACCTTCCTCTCCAAGTGATATGGAGAGACCCCTCCCTTCCAGTCAGGTAGAGAGACCCCTCTCTGAGTGAGACAGAAAAAGCATCTTCTTTCTGTCAAATTAAGAGACCCCTCAGGCAGAGATTATCCTTCAGTTCCAGTCAGGTAGAGAGACTCCTCTCTTCCAGCCAGGTAGAGAGATCCCTCTCTTCCAGTCAGGTAAAGAGACCCCTTTCTTCCAGTCATGTAGAGAGACCCCTCTCTTCCTGTCAGGTACAGAGACCCCTCTAAGAGTGAGACAGAAAATACATTCTCTTTCTGTCAAATAGAGAGACCCCTCTCTCTGTGTCAGGCAGAGATCATCCTTCAGTTCCAGTCAGGTAGAGAGACCCCACTCATCCAGTCAGGTACAGAGACCCCTCTCTTCCGGTCAGTTAGAGAGACCCTGCTCTTCCAGTCAAGTAGAGAGACCCTTCTTTTCCAGTCAGGTACAGAGACTCCTGTCTGTGAGACCCATCTCTTCCTGTCAGGTAGAGTGACTCTTATCTCCAAGTGAGACGGAGAGACCATCCCTTCCAGTCGGGTAGAGAGACCGACCTGTCTGTATCAGGGCAGCAGATAGACTCCTCTGTGTGAGTCACACAGAGAGATCCCTCACTTCCAGTCAGGTAGAGAGACCGCTCTCTGAGTGAGACAGAAAAAGCATTTTCTTTCTGTCAGACAGAGACCCCTCTCTCTGTGTCAGACAGAGATCACCTTTCAGTTCCAGTCAGGTAGAGATCACCTTTCAGTTCCAGTCAGATAGAGAGACCACCGTCTCTGAGTGAGACAGAGACCATTTACGTCCAGTCAGGTAAAGAGACCCTCCTCTCCTAGTGATATGGAGAGACCCATCCCTTCCAGTCAGGTAGAGAGACCCCTCTCTGAGTGAGACAGAAAAAGCATTTTCTTTCTGTCAAATTAAAAGAACCCTCAGGCAGAGATTATCCTTCAGTTCCAGTCAGGTGGAGAGACTCCTCTCTTCCAGCCAGGTAGAGAGATCCCTCTCTTCCAGTAAGGTACAGAGACCCCTGTCTGAGAGACCCTTCTCTTCCAGTAAGGTAGAGAGACCACTGTCTTCCAGTGAGGTAGAGTAACTCTTATCTCCAAGTGAGACGGAGAGACCATCTCTTCTAGTCAGGTAGAGAAACTCCTCTCTGAGTGAGACAGAAAGATCACTCTCTTTCTGTCAGACAGAGAGACCTCTCTCTCTGTGTCAGGCAGAGATCACCTTTCAGTTCCAGTCAGGAAGACAGACCCCCCGTATCTGAGTGAGACAGAGAGAGCATTCTGATCCAGTCAGGTAAAGAGACCTTCCTCTCCAAGTGAAATGGAGAAACCCCTCCCTTCCAGTCAGGTAGAGAGACTCCTCTCTGAGTGAGACAGAAAAAGCATTTTCTTTCTGTCAAATTAAGAGACCTCTCAGGCAGAGATCCAGTCAGGTAGAGAGACCCCACTCTTCTAGTCAGGTACAGAGACCCCTCTCCTCCAGTCAGGTAGAGAAACCCCTCTTTTCCAGTCAGGTAGAGAGAGATCTCTCTATCAGTCAGGTAGCGAGACCCCTCTCTGAGTGCGACAGAAAGATCATTCTTTTTCTGTCCGATAGAGAGACCCCTCTCTCTGTGTCAGGCAGAGATCACCTTTCAGTTCCAGTCAAGAAGCGAGACCCCCCGTCTCTGAGTGAGACAGAGAGACCTTTCTCTTCCAGTCAGGTAGAGAGACCCCTCTCTGAGTGAGACAGAAAAAGCATTTTCTTTCTGTCAAATAGAGAGAACCCTCAGGCAGAGATCATCCTTCAGTTCCAGTCAGGTAGAGAGACTCAGGTACAGAGACACCTCTCTTCCAGTCAGGTAGAGAGACCCCTCACTGAGTGAGACAGAAAAAGCATTCTCTCTGTCAAATAGAGAGACCCCTCTCTGTGTGTCAGGCAGAGATCATCCTTCAGTTCCAGTCAGGTAGAGAGACTCCTCTCTTCCAGTCAGGTAGAGAGACCCTTCTCTTCCAGACAGATAGGCAGAACCATATCTGAGTGAGAAAGAAAGAGCATTTTTTTTCGTCAGATAGAGAGAACCCTCTTTGACTGAGACAGAAAAAGCATTCTCTTTCTGTCAGATAGAGAGACCCCTCTCTCTGTGTCAGGCAGAGATCATCCTTCAGTTCCAGTCAGGTAGAGAGACCCCATACTTCCAGTCAGGTACAGAGACCCCTCTCTTCCGGTCAGGTAGAGAGACCCTACTTATCCAGTCCAGTAGAGAGACCTGTCTTTTTCAGTCAGGTACAGAGACCCCTGTCTCGGAGAGACCCTTCTCTTCCAGTCAGGTAGAGAGACCCGTGTCTTCAAGTCAGGTAGAGTGACTCTTATCTCCAAGTGAGACAGAGAAACCATCCCTTCCAGTCAGGTAGAGAGACCCCTCTCTGAGTGAGACAGAACAATCATTCTCTTTCTATCAGACAGAGAGACCCCTCTCTCTGTGTCAGGCAGAGATCACCTTTCAGTTCCAGTCAGGTAGAGAGACCCCCGTCTCTGAGTGAGACAGAGAGACCCTTTCCTTCCAGTCAGGTAGAGAGACCCCTCTCTGAGTGAGACAGAAAAAGGATTTACTTTCTGTCAAATTAAGAGACCCCTCAGGCAGAGATCATCCTTCAGTTCCAGTCAGGTAGAGAGACTCCTCTCTTCCAGTCAGGTAGAGAGACCCTTCTCTTCCAGACAGATTGACAGAACCCTCTCTGACTGAGACAGATCTCTTTCTGTCAGATAGAGAGACCCCTCTCTCTGTGTCAGGCAGAGATCATCCATCAGTTCCAGTCAGGTATAGAGAGACCCCTAACATCCAGTCAGGTAGAGAGACCCCTCTCTTCCTGTCAGGTACAGAGACCCCTCTCTGGGTGAGACAGAAAAAAGTATTCTCTCTCTGTCAAATAGAGAGACCCCCCTCTCTCTGTGTCAGGCAGAGATCATCCTTCAGTTCCAGTCAGGTAGAGAGACCCCTCTCTTTCCAGTCAGGTAGAGAGACCCCTCTCTTTCCAGTCAGGTAGAGAGACCCCTGCCTTCCAGTCAGGTAGAGAGACCCCTCTTTTCAAGTCAGGTAGAGAGACCCCGGCCTTCCAGTCAGGTAGAGAGACCCCTGCTTTCCAGTCAGGTAGAGAGACGCCTCTCTTCCAGTCGGGTAGAGAGACCTTTTCTCCAAGTGAGACGGAGAGACCCCGACCTTCCAGTCCAGGTGGAGGCAGAGTGACTACGTATACTGCAGGTAGGCCTGTCGAGGCCGGCACGCACGTACACGAACCTTAGTTAGTGTGGTAGGACATTGCAGAGCAAGCTGCTCCAGTTGTTTTTGGGTTCGTACAAGTGTCCTGCTCGTAGCGACCCTGCTTTCTACGAATTCTGTCTGTAACATGAACGAATACGCTACATAATTTCTGAACCCATACTTACCTATGCGCGTGCATGTGTACGTACGTACTCTAGCGTCTTTGATGAAGCACGTTCTGGACCACGCGGCTGCATGCACTAGTGTAGCTGCAGCGCTGTACTAAGCTGCCTTGTTGCTTAAGTTCACCTCCCGCCTTTGTGCGCAGGTAGGCCTATTTGAAATGACGTTCGAATTGAAATGGTGCACACCTAGTACGGTTTGTTATTAAAACCAGTACAGCTAGCTAACTGCTGTGAAACGAACGTCGCGGTATGGTACGATTTGCGTCCAATAAAGATTCTCTGCTTTTTTTATTATTTTATGAACAACTCAGTGAAGCATAGGCTCGTTAGCCACGGCTTGGGGATTTTTGATAACACTGGATTTTACAATATTTGCCTATGCATCTGATGGGTCACATTTGCGCAGGCGAATGAAAAGTGCGCGCAATGATGTTGAAGAGAAGCATAGTTTAGGAGGGTGGGGCTGTGTTGTGCACAGCGGCAATGTATCACGTGAATGTGATAATATTCAATTGTGTTCACGTGAGACCTCTCGTACGCAGACCTAAACATTCATGTTCCACTTTCGTTCAATAATTCCGCGCATGCGTAAGCGCTGCCAAACTTGGACAGTTTGTAACTTTGTTTCCAGTGGAGGAGAAAATACAAAAGTTAGTTCCACAATTAGAGTACGGCTTCCTCTACAGGTCTGATAATTCAAAGTTAGCTTTTAACAATGTCAACTAATCAACTCCGTTTTAAACGTTTGGCTTCGTTAGTCACCACGCAAGATGGTAAGCTGTTCATTGGCACGATTATTGGATGCTTCTTTGCATAGATTCACCGTGATATTGGTGATTAATTTGCAATAGCTTGACTTTCAGCAGGGGTTTCCCCACAAAAACCACATATAAGATAGATCACGTGATAAGTAATTTTAATAGTTATAAAAATTAATTTTTACACACTTCCTGGGTGGTACTGAATGTTGATCATAGCATTGGCATGTTTTTAATAAACCGATAACTAACTTTTAATAACTACACATTCATAACTTAAGCTAATGATTGGCATGAGTTTTGGTTTAAACAGCATAATTTTACCATGTTCAGTTCTGGAGTTATGCCAATTCAAAGATTTTGCGCGACTTTTGGATCACCCTGTATATGTTATCCATTTATGGAGATACATTTGAAAAAAGTCCATGCACATTTTAACGCTACATTTGTACAGTCACCGATAATTAATGCATTGTTAGGGCCCTTTCTATAACGTGCCAGCTTATTTTTCCATACATGTACATCAAATTGCACATCAAAACGTATGCTCTAGGAAAAGCAATAGTAACAGGATTTCTACGCACAACCCAAGTTTGAAGCCATTAAAAAATCCTCTAGCCAAAAGATGATTGGTGTTCAACTCCAGAGGGTATTGGATCTAGTAATATTGGTATAGAGAATGGTAGTAATAAAAGTCGTGAGAATAGGAAGTCACAGTGGCAGATCCAGGATTTCGACAAGGGGATGGAGTGGGAGACCATTCGTAAGTCATAGCGATTCAAATGCAAGGCATTATTATATAAATATGCAAAGCATTTTCTCGGGAAGTTTCCCATTACAGTTATACATATTGTTGAATACTTACATGTATTTAATCTAAAACTTGCCTCAGACATTTAGTTACTACAGTAACAGAATTACATCTTATTTGCATTCAGGCTAGGTACAACATAATTGCTACAAATACAAATACAATACTGGGATTTCCTTACTTTTCGAATGAAATTAAGGAACCCAACTGGAATGTATAGGTGCAGATCCATGGTCATCACAATGCTATTTGGATCCTGTAGCAGGAAAAGGGAAATCTAAGTCTGCAACTACATGTACAATAAATATTATAGGACTTCAATCCTCCAAAGATATCCAAGTGGTTATGGGCATTTCAGTGGCTGAGTCAGACATAAAAACCTCACCAACTAAATGTGAGCAACTGATACTAAACAATTAATGAAAGCTTGTTTATTCACAATAAAATTAAGTAATTTATATTTGACTTACAGTTATGTATTGCAGAGCCGCTTGTAGCCCACCAGCTCTGCTAAAATTTCCATTTAATGTGATTATGTGGTACCTGAAACGAAATATACTTTGTGAAGTGCAAAAATATTAGTATTCAACTTTAGGGCTCACCTTTTAAATGAACTTGAATTTATGGCATCCATTAGGTTCACATCAGTACTCTCATAGTCAACAAACACAAGGTCAAAATTGTCATCTTTTGTGGTGTTATATATCTAGATAAGGAAGTAAAAACTCAAAGCCAATTTCTAGGTACGATTTTACATGTATGCCTTAGCAACTTGCATAAAAATACACAACATACTCAAATTGGTAATGAAGTCTGCAGCACTAGTTACTTAAAGGCTCGATGAACAGTGATTTGTACATTACATTTCATTAGCATAGACAACTTTGTAGATCTGGGGGACCAATAAAACAATTTAGGTGGACTTAAAATAATGGGGTTTAACGACACTAAGAAGGGATGGTAAAACTAAGAAGTCTGGCCTTTAACGGAGGGCATGATGAGGTAAAACCTCCTACCAACATGTAGGGGGTCTGTGAAGTGCTGTAAGCTTCTCTAATTTTGAAAACTCAAGCTACAATACTTGTAGCACAGCAGCATTGCCATAACCACAGAACTGGGAGTATTTAAGGTTGATTCTTTGGTTAGCATTGTAACTGTTTTACCCTGTACCATCCCTCATTAAAGCTACAATCCCTTTTTAGGTTAATCAAATCCCATTATTAGCCTATCTAAATTATTCATGATCTACAAAGTTGTCCACACTAATGAAATGTACACCATTTCTCATAATGATGCAATGTAGTGCTGCAATTGCCTTCATTTCTTCACTGCTCATCAAGCTTTTAAGTGTACAATGTAGCTGTAGTAAGACTAGTGCTGCAGACTTTACAACACAATTGAGTGAATGGCAGTATTTAACGTTGATTTTTGGTTAGCATTGTAACTATTATTATCTCATACCATCCCTCATTAAAGCTACAATCCCTTCTTAGCTTCGTTAAATTAGCCTAGCTAAATTATATTAGTCCCCCAGATCTACAAAATAGTCTACACTAATGAAATGTACACTATTTATCATGATGCAATGTAGTGCAATTACTCATTCTCACTACTTCATTACTCATCCAGCCTGTAAGTGTAGCTGCAAACTTTACAACAAAATGGAATACAGTTTACCCTCGATGCTATCGCCCTCGATCACTATCGCACTCTATGGCTCTCGCTACTATCGCCCCTCGTTGCTATCGCTCTCGCTACTATCGCTATCATAACATATTGCCACGTAAAACCTACACTTCTTTACTGAATACACTCAGTGCCCAGGGACTACAATATTTAATGATATTCAAATCACTCGCTATCATATCTGTGTACACTTGCCGAATTAGATTACTTCCCACACCTATATCAATAGACCTCGCTACTAGCGCCCCTCGATGCTATCGCGGTTGTCCGGATCCCGCGATAGCATCGAGAGTATACTGTATGTTGCTGTATTTCCATCTTTTAAACACATTCATAGCCCCATTCATGATTTTTAACACCAGGCCCAGGAAATTTTGATACCTAAAAGTGCACACCATGCTCTCATAAAAGTTGTCACTCTTGGATCCAACACAAGCAGTACTAAGGTATGTCCAGTCGTAGAGGTTGGGCTTCAGCTCAGGGGATACCCAGCAATTATGCTGTCCGTCTTTGTAGTGCCCACTATTTGTGAACCGCCAGCCCATAGCAGCATGTGTCAAACAGCATCCTCATCTCTTGGAATTAGAACTGGCAGATTGCTCAAGTATAGATTCAAGCATGCCGATTGACATTGGGAACTGGTTTACAGGAAGTATATGTAGAGGAGCTAGTGGTCCCACGGCCATACACACAAAGCTGGGTTGGGTATTGTCTGGTCCGCCATCCAATGATTTGCATGGCAATTGTGCTGTGAATCTTACTGTCACCCATGTTCTGCACACTGGTACCACCGAGTCGCTTCACGAGTTAGACGAGCAGTTGCGAGCTTTCTGGGAATTGGAATCTCTGGATATCCAAGGGAAAGAAAGCACACTATCCAACCGATTTGAGAAAGTTATCAGGTTTGTCAGTGGAAGGTACCATGGAAGAAATATCAAGATCCACTACCAAACTACTACCAACTGTGTGTTACCAGGATGAAGGGTTTACTCCATCGGCTACGTCAATCAGGGATCAATTGGAGAAAGGGATAATAGAAGCAGTCTCAGCAGATGAACCTTCCCTAGGAACTGTTCATTACCTACAACATCATGCCATAGTGTGAAGACAAGTCTACAACGAAGGTGCGAATAGTATACAATGCTTTGGCCAAGAGTCCAAGCAACAACCCCTCTCTCAATGAACGCCTCCACAAGGGTCTGAAGTTCAATCAACAAATCTTTGATCTGTTGGTGCAGTACCTCATCGTACCAGGTAGCTCTAACTACGTTCTTGGAAAAAGCATTTCTGATGGTGGCCATAGATGAAACAGATCATGACGCATTGAGGCTCATCTTGGTGGACGAAGCTAGCAAAGAGCAACCCAACTTGAAAGTCTACCATTTCGCATGTGTTGTGTTTGGAGTGTCAGCTAGCCCATTCCTTCTCAATGCAACCAAACGCTTCCATCTGGAAAGGCACCTCGACACATACAAGACTTTTTTTTATCGTTTACTGCATTGCACTTATGTTGATGACATTGTCTCAGGTGCTAACACTGAAGTGGAGGCCTTCAATCTGTACACAGTTACAAAGGCAATTTTCTTGAAAGGTGGCTTCAACATGAGAAAATTCCTGACAAATCCAGAAACCACTAAAGACGGACCTATCAGCAAGAGAACCTAAATGATTACACTTGGGACATCGCTACCACTTACGCACAAAGAACATAAGATTTTAGGTGTTCTGTGGAGCCCTGAGTCCGACCACTTCATCTCTGATGTTTCAAATCTTGCCATGCTTGCATGTGACCTTCAACTAGTTAACTAAGAGGAATCTAGTCAGCCTGATTGAAAGGTTCTACGACCCACTTGGATTCCTTCCTCCAATGGTTATCAGGTTCTAAATACTTCTCCTGGAGCTTTATCAACTCAAGTTGGACTGGGGTCAGGCTGTTCCTAATGAGGTAGGGAAGAAATGGAAGGATTTGATTGCAGATATCAGCTGTTCAGCACCAATGTCCCAGCATTATCAGCTAGGCCTTTTTCTGGACGACAAGGGCTTGTGGCAGCCCGGGGGCCACCTAAAAAATGTAAGGTTGCCCTATTCAACCACGTACCCCATTCTTTTACCCCATGGCCATCCAGTCAGTGCTCTCATTGTACATTATGCTCATAGATGTGTCTGTCACAATTGGAGACACTCACAGAAGTACACAGGAGGTATTCGATAGTGGACAAGCTCCACAAGGACCATTGTACACAAGTGTACAATTTGCAAGAGATATGAAGGAGCACCTCTCAGAAGACCACCACCACCTTTGCCAGAGTTTAGGGTTAAGGATGACCCAGCCTCCTTCACATATACATGAGTGGATTTTGCAGGTCCACTATTTGTTCAGGAATCTTCCAGCTGCTCCAGTAGTAAAGTGTGGATCTGTCTGTTCACCTGTCTAGTGACTCAAGTTGTTCATTTGGACATAGTTGAGGACTTGTCCACTAGTACCTTCATGAGGTGTTTAAAACGATTTGCAGCAAGAAGGGGACTACCTCTCAAGTTCCTATCAGACAATGGGAAGACCTTTAAGGCTAAGATTTCTTCATCTCCTTTAAGGATAACACCATCAAGGAGTACCTTGCTATCAAGGGCAGTCAATGGGTTTTCAATGTGGAATGAGCACCATGGTGGGGCGGCATGTTTGAAAGTATGTTGAGATCCACTAAGCGAACGTTGTCTTCGCAAGACAACTGGTCGAGCACATTTCTCACGGAATGAACTACTCACTGCTATTGTGGAAATTGAAGGTGTAGTCAACTCTAGACCTCTGTCATATATCTCATCCTCTGACCTTGACGAACCTCTCACTCCTCACCTTATCATGGGGATTGATAGGACTACCTTTGTTCTTCGGATATCTTAAACTCAGAGTTCTCCTTGCTAATGAGCCGTTTTCTTTGGCTTGGTCCTTTGCTGATTTAGAACTGCCTGTTGTAAACGTGTCTGCAGCTGCGTATATTATTGTGCGTAGCCTGGCAACAGTAAATTAAGACGCGTATGTCACAACATATTGCATACTGCTAGGCAACCGAGAATTTTCACCGATAATGAATTGCACCTGCTTGGGTCATTTCATGGCATTTCATCACAAGCTAACAACTTTAGGTCTTATTTGTATGAAAGGGCACGTTTGGAATCAAAATGCTACTTTTTGAAGCTAATCTCGTCTTTGTACGACATTCCTGTCACGAGTTATACGTGATGAACGAAAGACGGAGGAGGAGATGAACAAAAATTAAATAGTGGAATTTTGGTACCGACTTGTCACTCCATGTAAAAGACACCATTTAGCGAAGCTCACGTTATACAGGGTCTTCACGAAAGAACGCAATGCTTTTACATCACTACTTAGGATTGAAATTAATCAACTGCTTGATTTTTCTTAACCTATCTGCCATGTTTGTGATAGATTATTGTCTTGCGGTCCGGGGTTTACCCGACAGGTATGGGGTTAACCCCGAATAAAATTTTGGTTTCATTTAAGCTCGATTTACTAACAAATAGCGACCAGTGGAATATCAATATTTGCACTGAATATTTATCTACCTTTTCCCAAGAGAAGTACCAAATTACATGTCACAAATATGTTGCAATGTAAAGTTATATAAGCACAAAGTACCCCCCCTTTTAAAAAAAATACCGCGACTGTACTTTTGTTTGCGCAAAGCTACGTGTCTTACAATGATCATTTTTCCGATGACCTGGTAAGTGATTAGGATTATTAATATAAATAGTCCTGCCACTTTAAAAACTGTTATCTTCTGCACTGTATCATAATTCCGGATATTGTAGCATCTTTTTGCGACACTGTTCTCTTGCCTAGTACTTAATTATACTCGTTGTATAAGACTGTAACAACACTGCGGCTTGAGGTTTACGTGTAGATCACTTGCAAAAATGGCTGCTTGTAGTACTAGTGGTTAAGTTCTGATTTGTACTTGACACAGTGGCGGCGCAAGGGTAATTAGCGCCCGGGGGCAGGACAATGTATTAGCGCCCCTGCCAGGGGGGGGGGGAGGGGGTGCTGCCTGTTTTCGGCCGGTTGAACGAGCAGGGGGGGGGGGGGGGGGGGGGGGGGGGGTGCTGTCCGTTTTCGGCCGGTTCAACGAGCGGGAAGGGGGGGGGTGCTGTCCATTTTCAGCCAGTTCAACGAGCGGGGGTGGGGTGCTGTCCGCTTACAACTGCGTGCAGGGAAAAAAGTATTCTTGGACAAAAGGGGGGGTAGCAACCTCCAAAACTCCCTAAAATTGCGTGCAAAAAAAAAGGATTTTGGACAAAAGCGGGGGTTGCAAGTTGCAACCCCCAACCCCCCCACCTGCCCCTGCATTTTCTCGAATCAATAGCATTTTTAGCAACAAATTTGCTTAGACAACTTAGAATTTTTTTTCAAAATTACATCCTGACGACGCCCGGGGGCATATGCCCCCCCCCCCTCTCGCCACTACTGACTTGACAACGCCGTCTGGCTGGCCTGCAATAGGCTCCTGCGTAACAACAAATGGTAAAAGGCTTTCGGAGTTTCCCGAAATCAAGGAATTGCTTGGTAAAGGATATCTAAGCAAACCAGTTAATTGCATTGTGATAGGAATGTCTGCTGGGGATGTCAGCAAATGTGTAGTGAGGTGAAGTCATCTACATCAGACCAACATATAGATTTGCCTATGTCTACAAGCTAAGAAAATTGAATAACTTGTTTCACCCGACGTACGCAGGATCAAGAGACATGAAATCAACACCATGCAATGCATGCACAGCAGGCACTTTATACAAGCGCGCGTGAGACAAAGATACGTATACGCATTAAATTAACGAGAACTACACTGTACGTTTGCAAGGTACGCCTACACGCGACGTTTTAATTGGTTTTAGTGGTTTACAGTTGCTACTTATGAAATCAATTGTTTGTATAGTAAAATAGCATTGAATAAACGGAATACCATCTGCAAGAATGACGATTTCGACCATTTATATTTATAAGTACGTGTAATGATAAGAACCAAATAAGTCAACTGGTTGCTCTAACAGTCGGCTTGATTTGTTTTAGTATAATGCAGAAATTAGCCATAAATTTTAACATCCGAAAAGTTAGGGGTATACCCCGAAATTTCAGGGTTAACCCCGTTACGGACCGCAAGACATTATATGCGATCTGGCAAGCATAGGCAATGATTCATTATCGTTTTAAAATGCTTGATCGAAAACCACACCCACGAAGCCAACCCTACATAGGACCCACCACCATGGGTCCTGATTACAAAAATACTGGTGCCTTAGGCAAGACATAGTCAGTCTCTACCCTGCTGGCTGGTAAATCATAGCTCTGGTCTAGGCCGCCTCAGCAGCCTTGGTACCATGGTGCAGTTCACCTGATGCAGTGCCTAACCACCAGGAATTCCATATTTTTTCACTCTATACCCCACTCATAAATTAAACCTTACAGTATAGGAAGAAAAAAAACTCCGTACCTGCTCAATGTTGTAGATCAACTGCTGAGCCCATTTTCCAATGTTCTTTGCTGTGATAGATACAAGTGTTTATGCAGTATTATATAGACAACAACATCAAGTATTAGCACCATTTCTTATAAATCATGCATGTGGTTTTTAAAAATATGCTACGTCATGCTTTTAAAAGTCATGGTGCTTAAAATCATCATAATATTTAACAGAAGGGTTTACAAAAAGGCTTTTGAAGATTGCATAGGAATATTAAATTTACCCAGCCAAGAATGGACGGGTTTGTATGAACATGTGCATATAGATACTGAGTAAGTGTCTTTATGTTTATCAATTAGTGTGGTTGAAAATACATAGATGGTTTAGAGTTGTTACAAAGGTAACTTTTATGAATTTCTCCAGACACCAATATAATTGTTAGGATCAAGTATCATGTCAGACTTTGTTAATGCACAACTATCATTCTGCTCCAACAAAGTACCAATATCCAGATCACTGGTATTCATGTGAAGGATGAGACCAGCATCAAGTCTAAACTTAAGATAAGCCAAATTAGGTGCCTGCATCAGTTTCTGTCACATTTGGAAGTCCATGTGTTGCTATGGAGTGAAGCCTAATATCCTATTAGCAGACATCATTCTTATAGCATACTCACACAATGTATTTCCTTTAAGGAAAACCCAGCATCCTTGAGGTGTGAAATACAGCCGTAAGATGCTTTACATGGTATTTTTTTGTCAGTAAATGATCACATCGTTCACATATATGTATGCCTCTACAATGTTCAGGTCCCAAAACACTTTATCCATGAGATGCTAAAATGATCCAGCTACATCATTCAATTCAAATAGCTTTCATTTAAAAAATACACCTAGGCTAAAGATATTCATGATACCTTTCTGTGAGCCAGAATTAAAATTTGTCACTATTCTGCTGGAGTTTAGAGGGTGGCACACTTAGTGCTGGTCCAGAAATAGGCGCCATACATGCAGAATGCCTTACAAATTGTGTAAATGAAGTTGTGTCCAGGTCTTATTTATTTAAATGTTATTTTCTAAGTTATAACACACGTTAGCTTCACATTTTAAGCTCAACAGTAACACTACATAATAGTTACACACTGAAACTAAGCATCCCTCTACTAAGGGCCTGAGCGATTCTAAATCATGTAGATCACAATGGTTTCAGTGTCTAACTAATCTACACTATAGCAGCACATATGTAGCCACCTATAAACAAATGGGAATTGTGCCACGTTTCACAAATGGGGACAGTGCAAATTGTATGTAAACTTACTAGCTACAACAAGATAGATACGAGCATCAGCATTCCATTTGAAGTTTGATAATGCACACAGTTCCTCAGTGTTAGTACGAAGATACAGGTACTCTGAAGTGTACTTAACCTCAGCTGAAAGGCAGAATAGAATAAGTAATAAAATCTTCACTGCAATGTAAAAAAGTGAAATTACCTTTTTTGCCCATTCTAATTTCCTTATCAAAGCCAGTCACATGTAGAGCAGTGATGAGATTGTGATAGATCAAACCATGAGAATTAAAGATTAAAGTGTATGCAACATCAATAAATTTACATTACATGTCTACTGCATACATGTACATGTACATAAATGGGACAGTTTCCACAAAAATGACCCTTCGCATATATAATTATTTTAAATGTTATAAAATTACCTTGCATTTGAGTCACTATAACTTCCTAATCGTTATAAGGTTATCGACTTTGTATTTTCAACACTTCATTCTACACCATTCCTCTATGGTGAAATACATTTTGGGGTCTTGCATTTGCTCCATGCCAGTATTGCAATTGATACCCACCAGGTTTAAACCTGCCACAAAATTTGGTATAAGTAATCAAATCGCTTCAAATTCAGTTTATAGGTACATGTACATGTAGAGGTCCTTTACCTATTGATTCGTTCTGTTCATTAATTTTATGTCCTCAGTTACTGAGATACAGTTGAACAAACTGCAGGCACATTTTCGAGCTTGATTTTTTTTGGCAAATTGCGGCCCACTCAATCTATAGGAGTAGGTGATTATAAAACTGGCGCAAATCAAGTGGTAAACTTGTATGTACTTTGTTCAACTGTATCTTCGTAACAGATGCATTAAAAAACAACAAACAGAACAAATCGAAGGACTTCTCTACCTATAAACCGAATTTGATGCGATTTTTAACACTGAAAGTTACAGTGAGTTTGAACTTGGTGGGGTATTGGATGATGCAATACTGGCATGGAGCAAGTGCAAGAATCCAAACAGTACTTTATTTACCATAGAGAAATGGTGCAGTATGAAGTCTCCAAATCAGAAGGCTTAACTGTTTGGTAGTTAGTGACCCAAACACAGGGAATTTTATATTGTTATAATATTATATGCGAAGGGTCATTTTTGTGGAAAACTGTCCCAAATATTATAGCTCCTTTTTATATTGTACAAATTCCTAGTTCTTTATATATATTAGGGAAGAGTGGGTTAGTTCAGCCACATTAGTACTGTCTCTGGGATTTGGTATTGATTGGGCAATTATGTAATACAAAGAGGTACAGTACCGCTCACCCACAAGTTTACACTCGCTCGCGTGTCACACGCGAGTTGCGAGTGAGTGGCGAGCGAGTGGCGAGCGAGCGCTCGCGAGCAATCACACGTTGTAAACATAATAGGTACTCGCGCGGCGCTCGCGAAGCACTCGCGTGGAATATTCATTTATAATTTACGGCACGAATGATATACAACATAGCAGCTGTACAATGGACGTGGTATTCTGTTTCTCGCGCACTTTTTTGTTTTGCTTGTTTTTCTCCACATTCGGTAATGTTGCGTGTGGCCTGTACGGAATCTAAGTGGCTATTGCCCATATGTCCGATATTTATCTGATCTATATGTACGTAACAATTACCAGCGATTAAAACGCCTACGCATTATCGTGATAGCCAGCCCCTCCTCCAGCAACCTTTCCGTAATACATCGTACACTGTACCCTTTTTAATCACCCTCCGTCTCGTTTTGTTGTCTATCTTTGGCATTCTAAATACACCTTGCGCGCGCGTGACGTTTAATTGTTATGGCCCAGATTTGAACGATTGTCTGGGAATTATCTAACGCAACTAAAACCATTATACTGATGATAGGTGTCGCGAAGCTTCGTAGCTTATACATGTTGTACGTACGTATTAAGACGTAGCTTCGTCTTGAAAGCCATCTGTTGCGTAACGCTACAATTGTACAGTGTATAATTCCTATTGGACGCTACCGTCAGTCCTTATGACTTCCACATTTGCGCGTCCGTGTGCACTTATCTGTTTAGACGTTCGTATCAGAGCGGGATTGACTGCATTGACTGCGTGTACTGTTGGCATTGTTATACATGTACATGTATATGCAACTTGCTAATTATCCGTTACTCGCGCGGCACTCGCCAAGCACTCGCCAATGACAAGATAATTACTCGCTCGAGAATATATATTTGCGAGTTGCGCGCGAGTGGCGCGCGAGTGGCGAGCGAGTCTTGTAACGCGAGTGTAAACTTGTGGGTGAGCGGTACTGTATATATATATATATATATGGGACAGTTTCCGCGAAAATGTCACCCTTTTATAATATCATAAGGTTATAAAAATGCTACTTGTTTGAATGGCTATATCTTCCGAACGCTACACGCTATCGACTTTCTATTTACAATACTTCATACTACACCATTTCTATATGAATAGTTGCTTTTTGGAGTCTTATACTTGCTCCACACCAATATTGCAATGTTCGATACCCGACCGGGTTCAAACCCCCTATAACTTTAGGTAGGAGTAATCAAATCGCTTAAAATTCGGTTTATAGGTACAAAGGTCCTATACCTATCGATTTGTTCTGTTCGTTAATTTTGATGCCATCCGTTACGGAGATACATTTGAACAAAGTACGTCCACTTTTCCCGCTCGATTCGCGCCAATGATTTTGGCAAATCGCGTCCCGCTCAATGTATGGGAGGCGGGGATTATAACATTGGCGCGTATCAAGCGGGAAAAAGTGCACGTAGTTTGTTCAACTGTATCTCCGTAACGGATGGCATAAAAATTAGCGAACAGTACAAATCGATAGGTACAGGACCTCTGTACCTACAAACCGAATTTGAAGCGATTTGATAACTCCTACCTAAAGTTATCGCGGGTTTGAACTCGGTCGGGTATCGAAAGTTGCAATACTAGCGTGGAGCAAGTGCAAGACTTCAAAATGCAATTTGTCATAGAGAAATAGTGTAGTATGAACTGTGGAAAATAGAAAGTCGATAGCGTGTAGCGTTCGGAAGATATAGCCATTCAAACAAGAAGCATTTTTATAACCTTATAATATTATAAAAGGGTGACATTTTCGCGGAAACTGTCCCATATATATACTATATATTGAATGCCAAAGACAACAATAAGATAACTTTCACCACACTGAAAATATGAGAGGCCCAGCCTCTTAGACAAAATTCCACTTTGCGTAGCAAAATCAATTATGCATTTTAATCAATACTACCAAAACCTTCTTATGTAGAATAAACAACCCTGGCAGCAGAATTCAAGTATATTTCTTCGGAGAAAGGAAAATGGGATGGCTCAACTAACACAGTGACCCAACCAGCCCACACGTTGTATTTATTGTGCTCTACTCAAACTTTCATATGCACACAAGCATTGCGTGGAAAATAGATTTGCACTGGATGCTGTTGATCCTGTCACGCAAAAATTGTACCGGGCGAAAATTGTACCGGCCGGTACACTTTTTGCAACCAAAATTGTACCGCCCGGTACAATTTTAGTTGCAAAAAGTGTACCGGCCTTGCCAAAAGTGTCTGGGTAGTGAGAAAGTACCGTTAGCTTTAACCAGCTAGAAGTAAGTTGTCGGTTAGACCAGGCGAAGGGATATTTGCTGAATTGCGTATATCTATACAGGCGCGTAGCAGGACAAGTTGAAAAACTGGGGGGGGGGGGGGGGGGGGGGGGGGGCTAAATGGATCGGTGCATGGGTACAAAGGGGGCGGATCCCCCTCTTGCAACAGCTAGGGGGTATGGGGGAGCGCTGTAAGCTCCCCCACCAGAGTCTGGGGCAGAGCCCCAATATCCCAGGAAATTAATGATTATTATTTTTTATCCTCTTCACGTATGTACTACATACATGTACATGTATGTATAGGCTCTGGACGGTACTGTACCAATGTGCTTCATGTACAGAGCGAGTCAGTACTACAACCCTAGCTTGTACATGTACATAAAATTAAAAGGGGTACCCAAAAAAACTGGGGGAGGGGGCCCTTGCCTACGTACCTGCTATTGGTGCTAAGCTTTTTAACTGATATAAGCACGTCAGACTCTGCTGCATTTGGATGCAACTCATTAGTTATTGCAATTTGCCTAAATGACATGCACTTTCTAAATTTGGTATAAATATTCATTTAACGCTTAACAGCCTAACAGGGTGTTGTTTTTTTGTGTGAAAATATGATTGGCTAGATCATAATTAACGATATCTGGTATCAAAATCCTCGTCAAAATCAGCAATGTGTTTCAGACCGAGGCATCAGGCATGTACATTGAGTTTATACTATTACATTGGCCTAACATATTCATAGTGGTTGGATATGTTGGCAAAATAAATAGCTACTTTGGAATGTATTGCACCTACAATACCGATGCATGTTATGTTCAGTGAAGTGCACGATATAGTGTCAGAAGTACCAACTATATACATGTATAACTGTAGGTTCAAGTTTTTATTTCAGCGAACAGTGTACAACACGTATTAAACTAGCAGCATACGTAATCCGACATCTTATATAGCTAACGGTCCTTTCTCACTACCCAGTACACGTTTGGCAAGGGTGGTACACTTTTCGCAACCAAAATGGTACCGCCCGGTACAATTTTGGTTGCGAAAATTGTACCGGGCGGTACAATTTTCGCCCGGTACAATTTTTGCGTGACAATCCACTAAAGAATAATTCTTTACAACTGCCCAATTATAATTTAGCAAAAAGGAATAATGGTGGTGACACAGCCATAACATCCAGCAAATGAGTTTATAGACTGCTATGTGTGTACAGTAAATTAATGGCAGTGACACACGAGTACACTAATACTGCCATGCTGGTTACACAATTAACAACAGACTTTTCTAGCATACCATTTCTACTAAAAACCTTGAACCTTCTTCCATGTTTTTTGTTTCCTCCATTTTTAGCAATTTTGCAGTTGCAGTACTACAAGGCAATAACGATACATTACTTATTGAGGAATATACTACATATGGATGTCCAAAATAGATAATGCACCACATATACGCTTATTCTGTGAGCATAACAAATTAAAATCACATATGAGGCACAATATAAGATTAGTTTTAATTTGACCCTTCATTTTTCACAACTTATTGTGCAACATAATATATAGAAAGTATTGGGGACATAATTTGATACATCCATTAATTCCCCCCCTCTACGGTTAAAACAGGGCCAGCTGACAGAGCCCATTTTGGCATCTCATGTGCTACTGGTCTGCTCAAACAAACCAAGTCATTACAAACTGTTGAAATAGGGAGTGAACCACTTATTTAGAGTAAGTTATGCCTGCAAGTGTGTTTCGAATTTTTAACAACGTTGCATGGTACATAGAGATGTGATTCTTTGCAAACTAATTTCATTGTTAAAATGCTTGATAAAGTATAGTTTGGATCCAAAATAGGCCTAAATGAGGTCTTGTGTTTCTGACCATGGAGAAAATCATTCTTCCTGTGCGTTATAATGAGAACTAGGACCAGTTTGGCAATCTTCCAAAGGAAGTAATGCTTTTGACTCATGCCCAAACTGGATAATCCCACTCCCAGTTACTAGTGTTAGGCAATTATTCATACATCACCAATAATGTAATGAGTGATTTATTCATAGAAAAGAAGATCTGTGTGGTCTATCTGAAGTAATCCATCACAGAATTAGAATGACTAACCTGTGAATGTACTTACACAGTCCTTCGAGCCGGGAAGTTACTTTGAAGCTGTATTTGTTAGAGGAACATTCAAGTGGAAGTTTAGCACTATTGCAGGTTGTGAAGGTAATTTTAGACTTTGGAGTGAGAACACGTTACAGATTGTCCAAGAGAAGACTAGTGTGAGGAACCAATATGAAAGAAATGGGTGGGAGGCGACCACAAGGCTTCGGCCACCAGACTGATAATGAAGGTGGAGATGTTGATCACATTAGGCTGAGTCAACTCGAAATGAGCACTAACATGAGGTTGGATGACATCAAGGTATTGGATGTCAAGATCACTTGTTGATGAAAGGAACTGGAGGGTGAGATCTCTCTGTTAGAAATACACACACAAATGTATTGGAACGATTACGTAACTACGTAACCGCACGTGGTGTATTATATAACTGTTGTTGTTTTGAAGAAGTGCTTGACAACCGCCGCACGCAACTGTTGGAGTAGATTCATAGTCAATTAAAACGCAAACGATTCTCTTTTATGGTCCTTTGAGCTAGGGAATTGACTATGACTGATCAAGTGACTTTTTCTCATAAGAAACGGGTCCGTTCAGGGCACCGTTCGTCGACTACTCGACTTTTGGCGCAGGCAAATGACGAATTCCAGTCGTTGAAGAGGAATTTGGCGAAATTGCAGCAATTGAAAGTGACGCTTCTTGAGAAGCTAGACGTCCTTCGTGCACTTGACGAAGAAATTGTTGAGTTGAGTTTGGTTCTGACGGAGGACGAATTAGACAACGACATACTTCAAGCGGACACATTCGCCAAAAGGATTCGCTTGGAGGTAATATAATTGATGCTGCTTTGTCAAAATGCAGTATTTCTGCAGATTTGACGGATGATCGTTCAGTCCGTTCAAATATTTCACCAAGAGCGAAGATCATTCAATCCCGTGTGCAGTCTCCTGCGCCTCGAGATGATGTTCTTTCCGAATCTCCTAGTAACCCTTCAGGTCTGCGTAGGCCTAGTCTGTCCATGGAATCTTTGAGAAAGCAGCCAGAGTCCAGCAGTTATTACAGAACAAAAGTACGGCTGCCAAAACTTTCCATCAAGAAGTTCAATGGTAATCTTACTGCTTGGACTACATTTTGGGACTCTTTCGAGTCAACTATTCATTTGAATCCTGAATTGACAAACATTGACAAGTTCAACTACCTGAATTCGCTGTTGGAGCAATCTGCAGCTGAATTGATATCTGGTCTGACGAGGAAGCTGTAGCTGTGTTGAAGAAGGGGTATGGCAATTATCGGCACATATATGGATGCTTTATTGAACCTGGAAGCTGTAACATCTCATTCCAACTTCAAAAGTCTTCGATATCTTCGTGACCAGATTGAATCCCACATTAGCAGCCTGAAATCATTGGGTATTCCTTCCGAGTCATATGGAAGCGTGCTGTCTTCTGTGTTAATGAGCAAGTTACCACAGGAGCTTTGGCTCATTGTAAGCAGAACGATATCTGATGGTGAGTGGAATTTTGAAGAAGTGATGGCAGTGATTGAGAAAGAAATTGATGCAAGGGAGAGAGCTGGGGCGACATTTGTCACTACTGCCAGGAATCATGTCACAAAAGACCTTCCTACTGCTGCAGCCTTGTTTAGTGGTGATTCTTCTTCTGTATGCTGTTCTTACTGTGGACAGTCACACTCATCAGTCTCATGCAAGACAGTGGTTGGTTCTGATGCCAGGAAGCAAGTATTGACTAAGACTGGCAGATGTTTTCTGTGCCTAAGGAAACACCACATGAGCAGGGACTGCAAATCCACCACAAAGTGCTATAGTTGCTCAGGAAGACATCCCAAGTGCATCTGATGAAAGTGTAAATCATCAGAGTGTACTTAAAGGAAGTAAGCCTTCTGTTGTGACATTGTATGTGGACACAAAAACTCCAGTATTACTTCAAACAGCGACAACTGGTGTTCTTCGGCATGACAGTTCATCCCCAGTCATACAAGCCAGGATGATTCTTGATTCTGGCAGTCAGAGATCTTACATTACAAACCGACTGAAGACAGCGCTTTCACTCCCTACTTAGCAAGTAGAAAACAATGCTGATAAAAACTTTTGGTTCAGTTGAAGAAAAAAGACAAAATTGCGACGATGTGAGGCTCGCTATGAAGACCAAAACTGGAGAAAATTTGGAGTTGGCATTTCTTGCAGTGCCTCTCATTTGCGAACCTTTGTCCGGGCAACCAATCATGTGTGTGGCCGAACGATTCCCACGCATCTCTGGATTGGATCTGGCAGATCCACATTTCAGTGGTGAAAATCTTGATGTGAATATCCTCATTGAATCTGATCACTACTGGGAGGTGGTAACTGGGAATGTCATGAGAGGGGTGTGTGAACCAACGGCGATTGAAACAAAATTTGGATGGGTCCTGTCGGGACCTGTACATGGGTTCTCAAGTGAACCATCTGTTGCAAATCTTGTTTCCTCACATGTTCTGCGACTGGATGCATCCCCTGATACAACTGAGACTGAGGCAAAACTAGATATGAGACTAAACAAGTTTTGGGATTTGGAGTCCTTGGAGATCAACAGCAGTGAACCTTCACTCAACAAAAAGTTTGTTGACGGTTTGGCCTTCTGTAACAACAGATACAAAGTGAAGCTGCCATGGAAAGAATCACATTCTACCTTAGCTGATAACTATGAGCTGAGTCAGAACAGATTACGAGGCTTACTGAAACACAGTCCAGACATCTTCATATTATGCAGTTATCAGAGAGCAAATTGATAAATGTACTGTTGAAGTTGTGGCTGAAATCTACTGGATAAAAATCTTGCAAGAGTCCCTACTTGAAGTACACAAGTTCAGCCAGTGGAAGCAACAGTTTGGTATGCTTCTTGAAAATGAAGGCTTGTGGAGGTGCAAGGGACAGTTGAGTGAAGCAGATATAGCGGAATTTGCCAAGTACCCGATACTCCTGGATGTAAACCACCATATAACAGCATTAATTGGAAGAGTTGCCATGAGAAAGTACTGCATGGTGGGGTGAACTGAAGACACATGTACAACAGCAACGTCCAAAACGAGATACATTTAAAAGAGCACAACAAGCTATATCAAGGTGTATCAAGGAGTTAGATTCATGATCTAATGACTCTCACAGTTGACTTATAGTCAATGGGGGAAGAGTATTAAAAATACACACACAAATGTATTGAAACGATTACGTAACTACGTAACCGCACGTGATGTATTATATAATTCTTGTTGTTTTGAAGAAGTGCTTGACAACTGCCGCGTGCAACTGTTGGAGTAGATTCATAGCAATTAAAATGCGAGCGATTCTCTTTTACTCCATGCTGACCTGTTCAAAAATTCTTATCGAGTGAAGCACATCTACCGCAAGTACCCTATCAACTATGGCTACAGCTGGGACTGCGCCTGCTTCAACTCGTGATAGCAAGGCGAGATTACTAAAAGCGTAAGCTAACAGAATGAACCCAGACTGCGTGATACATAAGAAATTCCAAGGTAGCCAAGTTTAACTACTTATGGTCCATGGTTAGTGATGGCGCTTTAGAGGCTGCTTTTTATAGGCTGACCCTTACAGATGACAATTAAATGTATTGACAAAGCCATAGAGATTTTGCAACGATGGTTTGGCAACAAAACAGCTAATTATTAATAAACATATAGAGCAGCTTTTAGCCATACAGTGGAGATTGTGATGGCTGGACGGAAAAATTTAAAATTAACTTTATGTTTACAAGAATATAGCCACATGGTGATATTAAAAATCTAACTGCACAGTCTATGCATGGGCTAGACAATTTTCATAGAATAGTGGAAACAATGGTGCATCATGTGACTGTCACATTCTACAACTTTCGTTTTCAGTAACCCCAGTCTTATCAACTGCATTTTGATATATACCTTCACTCAGGGATAATGGATCAGGATGATTATTGGAAGTAGCTTAAGCACCAACCTTTAAATAATTTGGCCAAGCTAGATTCTCAACCCGGGACATCATTTGGTTATTATTGAGCAATACTTAGATTTTAACTGAAAGTGTTATGCTTTTTTTTCTTTTCTAAGTGCTCAATTCATGCTAAATGAAGCATTTAGTTGTTGGGAGTGAAGATTAGTAAGGTGCAGTTATAATCAGTTAAAGTAGGCAGTCTGGTGGTATATGACTCAAGCTGCAAATGGTCATAGGGGTAGATTACCCTTCGAACTTCTCTCTCCTGCAGCAATGCCCAAGTATGCTCTACCCTTTTGCTTGCTTTCCGCCATCATTCACAGGATGCTTGGTTCTGACAAGAAGCATTCTCGGTTTGAGTTGTCCACTTTCTCAGCCATAACTGAGGATAACTTTATAAAGGTAGCACTTTAATGAAATTCGCCCCAAAATGGTGCTGTTTTTAAACCCAGAAGTTTAGCAACCTGAATTCTAATGGAAAAACAAGCTGGTACAT
This sequence comes from Spongilla lacustris, assembly GCA_949361645.1. Taxonomy (NCBI): domain Eukaryota; kingdom Metazoa; phylum Porifera; class Demospongiae; order Spongillida; family Spongillidae; genus Spongilla; species Spongilla lacustris. The sequence continues at coordinate 4,051,322 of OX442421.1, read as the reverse complement.
TGTAGAAGAGGCCCAAATGATGCATTAACATCCCTCGAAACAACTAAAGGCTTCATTTAGAATGAATCGACCACTTTGAAAAAAAAATGCATAACATTTTTAGTCCTTAACCATAGATCGACCGCTGTTAACTATGGTTAACAAATTGTTAACAATTTTATGAAAACTGCTTTACACTGTACCATAGCAACCATAACGAACAGCAGCGTGAAAAAATGGTTTCTGTGCTCAGTATACATCATAGATTAAGTGCAAAGTATTTATTTGAGGTCCGTTAAAGCCAAATTTTCCTCATGGATGGAAATAGTGTAAGCGTTCATGGTTTCGATGGATGCACAAAAACAAATATTAACTTAAACTAACTTCCTTGTTTTACTGACAAAAACTGGTAGAATATACGAATGATAAAACCACTTGCGGTTGATGTACACCCATATTGCTGATCGAAAGGACAATGGCGCCTAAAGTGAAAAGTGGCGAATCCATCACTGTATTGGCACACAAAGTCGTAGCTAGGGATGCACGTCGCTTCTGTATAGTCGGGTGAGCCCTACTACCTATACCGCGCTTGGTCGTACCCGACCAAACGCGGTAGTAGGGGCCACCCGACTACCGCTTCTGCACGTTATGGGATAAATTCGAAGACAAAGCGTGTAAGTGGAAATATAACTGCAGAGGTCATTCGCGAAAATGGGCCCTGTTTTCAACAAAAGTAAAGAGTTTTCGTCACGTTCGCTGGAGGAGGTTTTGGTACATACTACTAGTATTGGAATCGCATCTGCTGCGTGTGAATGAGGCTGGCAGCAATTCTGTGAACGAGGTTGCAAATGAAGTTGCCGTTGCAATTGCATACTTCATAATGAGTTCATTCTCTTCCATACTTAGCACTGTTAACCTGGGTAAACAGGGCTAAGTGTTAACTACGTACAACACCCAAGTTAACACATCACGGTCGATCTATGGTTAAAAGCTATCAATCACACGATGGTTTCCCGGATTCAGAATCTAGCTCAGCCAAGTTTGATGCTTAAGCTAAATCCAACAATCATCCTGCTATGTTATACCTGAGTGAAGATATATATCAAAACTCAATTGACAAGACTTGGGTCACTGAAAACGAAAGCTATAGAATGTGACAGCCACATGATACACCATATTTTTTGTACTACTTGATGACAATTGTATAGCCCATGCATCTGTGTAGTTAGATTATGTGGTTATTGCTTTAAATTCAAAGAAACCAAAAAAAATGTCCATTTTATCCCTCCAACTACCATGATCTCCACTGTAGAAAGGGTGGTTTCTCAGCATCACATAAAGGGACTCGGGAGGCACTTGTATGATGTGACTGAATCTAATGCATGTAGTCGCAAGTCTCTAGGCATGAATGCAGATTCTTATGGTCTCTACTATTACCTGTACTGATAAACAAGCTTCCATCGGAATTAAAGTTGAAAGTTTGGAGAAAGTGATCTTGGGATTTTCAAAGCTACTGACAATGATTGAAGAAGACGTCCAAGCCCAGGAACGAACATTTCACGCACAGCTTATGCATAGGTCACAACAAAACAAGAAACTGCCAACTGGTGCTGCACTGTTTGTTGATACACCCACAGCTCATTGTTGCTTCTGTCAGCAACAACATATAAGCGATCAATGGGTTTGAGTCACATCACGAGTCACTTCTTTTTGTATGGGAAAGGGGCCACATCTCACAGAATTGTGGTAGCAGAATCAGATGTCTTAAGACATCATGCTGCTATCTGTTCAAGCAAGTCAGGGTCAAGACTGCTCAAGCTACTATTTTTAATCTGGATCGTCCTTCAAGAACACTTAGAGTCAGAATCATGCTGGACACACATACGGGCAGTCAAAGATCATATATCACAGAATACAAAAAGGGTCGACTCCAAATAAATACTGCTGGACAACAACACATGAGCATCATGATCATTGCCCTGAAGTTGAAGAACATTCAGAATGGGCAGAGTCAGATGCTAATACTATTCTGTGTTGTAGTGATTGGAATTTGCTGATGGTCCTGGAGATGTTCAGCAACTTCAAGTTCACATTCCCATTGGTTTAGATTATCTGTTACTGGAACTACGGAAGGTTCTTTCTGGACGTATTGCCACTCTGGATCAAGCTGACTTGTTCCAACATGCACTTCACATGAACTACTACATTCAATGAAAACCTTCTACGAACTAGAGTCATTTTGGAATTCCAGATACAGATCAATCCCTTAATGATGATTGTCATAACACCATCAAGTTCCAGCAAGGGATATACAAAGTTCAACTTCCATGGATGACTTACCAAAGTCCCATTTTTCTTTCTGTAGTGCACATCTCTATTGTTAACAACAAATCTCTTTGCTTTCCTTCTGATACTGCGCTTGGAATTTTTTGAACAATCGGAGTGGTACCCCTTTCCTTGAGCATAACGAAGTGCATCCGTGACGAGTTGTACGTCATTGAATTCGTTACAATCCTCTTCGTTCTTGCTGCTATACTCCACTCCAATTGAGAAATCGACACATGGCACGCATATGTTTCTTAACTAATTAAGTATTAATTAACATTTTCTGAATCTACAGAGCTTTATGTTTTATGGCGGGTTCATAAAGGTTGAGGTTGTTGAAATATTGGTGAATACAAAAGGGGGACCATATGTTGCAGAGTGGGATCATGGGTGGTGACCATGGATGGTCCGGGGGGGACCGTCTGTAGCAACATGGATGGTCCGGCCGGACCGGTTATAGCCTGGACCATTTACGGCGCCACAGTACATCAGGAGAAGGGTCAAGTGAATGTGGTACAGATTGCTCTCATGTGCTTGAAGGTCAGAGTGAAGAGGTGAAAACATTGATGCTATCTCCATTGGATCAGCTTAGCCCACACCAAAGAAGACAAGAACCCAGGCACTAATGTCACTTCTTCAAGAGGAAGCAGACGAAAATAGCGTCACAACATCACAGTTGCTTGGGTACCTCCTACACAGAGAGAATTATACGACAGAGCTTTGGCAGCAGTTGGCATGCGAGTGTTCACCAATAATGTAGGTAAAGAACTCAAACTTAATTCTCTCAGAATAAAAACTTGGTCGTACTAGTTACACAAGTCTGAGGTGTGATCTCAAACCAAGAGTGGAGTACCTGCTCATTACAAGCTAATGGAGCAGAAGAATGCAATTATGCCAACTATTGCACAACTATCTGATGTCATTTTAACCCTTACCAAATCTGTTGTGGTTCACTTTGAGAGGCTAATCAAGCTGCTTCAATTGCATTACAGTGTGAAGGCAAAAGACCTGTCTTGATGGTTCTGGAAGGCACCAACAGGGAAGTGTTGAGTCAATATGATCATATGAATGTATGTGGGTCCTCTATAGTTGGCTAAAGTTTCCTCAGATGTGGCTATGATTGATGAATTGACATGTAGCACTAGTAGCACTGGTTTTGGTGAAATCGTGTGGAAGGAAGGTGTCCCAGGCAGTCCTGAAGCTGCTAGACCAATCCTGCTAGCTGTTGGAAAGGAAGACAAAGACCTGCTCAACAAGCTGATTCCACCTGTGGACGAGATCTGCAATCCGAGGGTCCTTAACATTGGTAAGCCATTGGCCAAACTTCAGATTCACTCCCATCAATACACCAAGTGCTAGCACATTCAGCTGCACTTTTAGCAGCAAATGAGTCTACAGGACTAGGCTCCTTGTGTGAAGAACCATTGGAGCATAACAACCAGAACATTTGAAACTACAGAGAGCATCTGTCTCGAAAAAACACTCAAAATGCCAACCTCTCGGATGTTATGACCAGGTTGTGGGTCAAGGGAATTTGCATTGTAAAATGAAATGCTCATTTGCAACAGTGAACATAATGTTTGCTCTTGTTTTCAAAAAGCAAGAAATAGGAAGTGGCTGTCCTTTTGAGGAAAACCTGATTTCTTGCATCTTTACAGATGTAGAAGAGGTTCATTCTCCACTTGGTGACATAATGTGCTACAGTGTATGTATATTAATAATACACTTTTTGCTTATTAATATTAACACCGCGTCCGCGAGTAAAGTGGGTAAATTTGGGCCGTTTTGGGGGGAAGTAAAAAAAAATAAAAGGTCCACTGATGAGTATTTATCTTCAAATACAGAGAAAGTACAACTCTTGGGTGCATTTTGTGAGAGATCATTCAGCTTGCTTGATGCAACAAATGCGGCAATGTAAAAGTGGTCCATGCGGATGAAAACATATGTTATCATCATAATAACACGGCGATATTGTATACGCTAAGTACGTTCGAATGCTTTTTCAATCATATGCAATGTATTTGTTTTACTGTGTGTATGTGTTCTGTTATTGCTTATGCGCGTAAGTTTCGTGGTAGAAGTGTCCTGTTGCAACTGTGTCTTGACTGTAGTGTCACACTCCGGGAGAACATCTGGATCATGCTTAAGCCGATGAAGCAGTACCCTTAGTCTCTTCTAACTCAATTCATAATTGTTAGGGAGATCTTGCCTTGGCGATTTATATGTACAGAAAACAGGGCGATCATAATATACAAATCAGTCTTAGACTATATAGTTTTTATTGGGGTACATATACATGTACATGTCCTATACTATTGAAATACTAATGTGCATCTTTCAGGTTAGATACATCATAGACAGACAGGAGCAGAAACGAATTGTCATTGCTTGTCATGAGGATCGTACATCTGGTCATATGGGGACCAAAAGAAACCTAGCAAGAATTACAGAACGATTTATATGGCCAGGTGTTACAAAGGATGTTCAAGAATTGGTAAGTTTATTTATTTTTCATATAATAGTTCATTCTCTTTAAAATGATATTCATGCTACAAAATTGTTTGACATCTAAATTATTTAGGTTCACACTTGTGATATATGTCAGAGGGTCAATCCAAAGACGAATATTGCCATGCCAGAACTTCATCCTGTGCCTGTAGTCTCTCCATGGTACCACTTAGGTATTGATTTTGTGGGGCCATTTCATACACTTTCAAAACAAGGAAATCGCTACATACTTACAATTGCTGATTATTTGTACAAGCGATTCCGTGTAGAACCAGAGGCCTGTTATATCCCTGAAGCTCTTTGGACAATAAACATGTGCATTGATAGCGATTATGTAATGAGATTTATATTCAGTTATATGTTTTACAGTTATTTATGAAATTTAGAATCCCAAAAGTAATATCTACTGATCAAGGCAGTAAATTTAATAACAAACTTGATTCAGAATTAATGACCCTCTATAATGTGGACCATTGTCTTACAACACCATATCACCCTCAGGTTATTATACTATATATACATGTATAATACAACATTACTGACATTTAATATAATTTTTCAACAGGCAAATGGCCTAGATGAACGGTTCAATCAAACCGTGCAGAAGATGCTAGTAAAATATGCTAAAGAACAGAAGGAATGTTGGGAAGACTACTTGAAGTGTTGTTTACTTGCATACAATACACCGAAACATGAGTCTTCAAAATTCACTCCTTTTGAAGTAATGTTTGGATGCCAGGCTGTTCTACCTATTGATGTACATTATTGTACCAATACTGCAAGTTTGGTACATGATAAGCAGCTAGATGATAATGAAGTTGAAGTAAGAATGCTGCATCAAAGAAAGGTTTTGGAAGTGGTTAAGATGAACATTGCTGCAGCACAGACCAGACAAAAAGAGCAGTAAGCATTATAATCCTGATGTTTTTTAACCTGGATCCATTGTTCTGAAAAAGGACTTTAGGAGAAAGAAGCGTGCAGGGGGAAAGCAAGACTTCACATGGCTGGGTCCATACAGAATAGTAAAATCCCTTGTCAGAGGTCTTTATAGAATTGTGAGTGTTGATGATAGTAGCAAAATCATTTCAAGGGTTCATGGTGTACATCTCAAGCAATACCGCACTCCTAAAGTTGATGGTGAAAATGAGATAATAGATGGTCATGTTGATGATGAAGACAGCAGAGAAGCTGATGGTGACAGTAACAATGCTACATTTAGGGACGGCAGAGGATGTGATGGGGACGGCAGAGAGGTTGATGGTGACAGTAAGGATGCTATTTTTAGGGACAGCAGAGGATGTGATGGTGATAGTAACGATGCTATTTAGCAGAGGATGTGATGGTGACAGTAACGATGTTATTTTAGGGACAGCAGAGGATGTGATGGTGACAGTAAAGGTGCTATTTTTAGGGACAGCAAAGGATGTGATGGTAACAGTAACGATGCTACTTTTAGGGACAGCAGAGGATATGATGGGGACAGTAGAGATGCTGCTGATGGTGGTAGTGAGGTAGTTGAGGGTGACAGCAGTGAGGCTGTTCTAAGAGAGAGTGGCGTGACTGGTGCTAATTGTGGGAGAGAAATAAAATGTACAGAGCTGTCAAAGTCAATAGTTGAACTGAATTTACCACATGCCTGCATTCAATCCCCTTCTGTGGAAGTTGCCAATGAAGATTATCTAAACTGGATATATTACTCCCCAGTCTGCAAAGAATGGCAAAAGAATAGATGCCTAATGCTTGGAATAAAGTTTCATAGTGGAAATCGAGATCATGGTCTTAAGCCATCATTGATTGGTGTATCACAGGCACCAGAAAAAACAGGCAGAATAAAGGGTGATGGAAACTGCTTTTTCCGTGCAATTGCACAAATTGTAACAGGGGATCAAGATGACCGCAATGAGATACGATTGATTGTAACAACCTATATGATGAACAATAGCAATCTGCCAAAATTATCTGGTATTATTGGACATGAGTCAATGGACCAATACTTAAAGCATACAAAGATGCAAAATCCAAAAGTGTGGGCGACTGAAGTAGAATTAATTGCTACTGCATCACTACTTTGCACTACTATTTGTACATTTGCTCCTTCAGGGCCAAAATGCCAATGGTTACGGTATTCACCTGACACCATTTGCAATGACATGCATCAAGATGAATCAATTTACATCACTAACATAGCTAATCAGTTTGAGACAGTTAAATGTATGTATGCATTTGTTGTATTTGTATGTTAATTACAGGCTCATGATTTATCACGAGGCTCTACAATCATTTTATCACTACATGTATATGATGAAAGCATGTTAACACTACTACATTGTATCATGTTATTTTTTGGGGGGGGGGGGGGGGGGGGGGACCATCTGTGGCCGAGGGGGACCATCTATGGTGCCATGGATGGTCCTAGGGGGACCGTTCACAGCGCCGCGGATGGTCCAGGGGGACCATCTGTAGTTGCCATGGACGGTCCGGGGGGACCAATCATTGGGGGGACCATTGGTTGTGTAGGCCTACTAGCTGTTTTTGCAGCTTCATAAAACACAGACTTTTGAAAAGACTGGAAAGCTTTCATAGAGGCTGTTCTTCGAGACTTTCCCCGATTCATCTTCGCCCCACTTTGTTCGTAACGATAGAAAGCACCCACTTCTTTTCAACAGCTTCCATACCTTGTACACCTTTGTCAACCATGAATTGTCTTCTTCTTGATGTACTTATTGTAAAATTTTGCATTCATGGTCTTCAGTGCGTGTGCATTAAGCATTATTTAGGATTATTAATAATTTAGAAGCAGGGCAATGGCAGAGCGTATTTTGGTGGTGCCAACTGATATCATCAGCTATCCATTCTATAAATTTTCTTTAATGACCTTAGTTTGTCTTACCCTCTGAGAATGTTACGCCGTACAAACCAACTTTATGGCATTATGCAAGTATTTTGTAGCAATAAAAAAGCATAATTTTAATCATAGATTGTCCGGTGTTAAACCAGTTTAACGAAGTGTTAAACCGGTTTAACACTTTTCCAGTGTCTATTACACAGTATAGAAGGGGTTGTGTTCTACAACAGCACTGCTGTCCTATCCAGATATCTGTTAAGTCTTAGCGCCACACCAGTTCTAGGCGCAATTCTCGCTTTTTGTAGCGTTACAAGCAAATCCACTCCACTGACTTCTTTTGCCGCCATTGGTAATTTCTATTAGCATGGCAAAAGGGCTCGCCGTCGGAGTCAAAGTTTGCGCCTCTTCAAAGGCTGTTATTGGTGAGAGAGGTGCAAAAGCACGATATGGTGCAGGCTGGAAGAGCAAACTGGCTTATGGCACCATACAAGAGCAGGTAGGTTTCGGGCGAAGCCGAAAATGCGTAATTGCAAAGCAGTTATTCAAGCAACAGTATCATTGCAATGCCAGAGCTCAATTTAAGTAACAATATTGTAAATATGTATGTAATTGAATAAGTGCACTCTATATCGTTGATACATGATTTAGGATACCAAATATACCTTCAGAATGAGTGCAACACTTATCGATGATTAGTTACAACGGAAAACACAAAACGTGTTCGCAAATTTGTAACCATTAAACTGGTTTAACACACTGTTTAACAGCGAACGGTCAATCTATGATTAAGACTTCAAGTATAACACATTTGGTATCTTTCGAAGCACAAGAAAAAACGTTATCTATGATAATTTTGTTTCCCACTTGCTCCAATAAATGTGTAATTGTATATAATGACAGTGAAGCTTGGGAAATTTTTTTTTCATTTTTTTCAGCTTCAATGTTAAAAATGTAACTAAATTTTACCTATTCAACATTGTTTTTAGCAAAATGGGATACTTTGGGCTATTTTGAGTAAAAAACATCAGTCATACCCTAACCCAATGTCTACATCTTAAACCACTGTGATGGGACTAGCCATAGAGCCTCGAAGACTATATTGAAGTTTGCTGGCAGGCTGCGCTCACTTGCTGATAAAATTAATCATTCAGACGTCAGAAAGGTGGTTAGAGGTTGCCCGCAACCGGTTTATTCAAGGTATTCTTTCTCACACCATACAGTTGAAGCTGCTCAGGAAAGAACCAGGTAACTTGGATGAGGCTATGATACTTGTGTGTCGGCTTGAAGCGGTGAACAAGCCCAAAAGCAGTTTATGCCTGTCAAGAATGCCGACAGGGATAACTGGGAGGAATCAGGTAACTCATGTGCAGTAGCCCCTTTTTCCTGGACAGAGAAACCGTCATCACAAGTGGAATAGTTCACAAACACAGTAGCTGGATTAACTGTGTGATCAAGAAGCCATCGCAAAGAAGGCAAATTAAATGTTGGACTTGCAGACAAGCTCGATAGAGAAACTGTTATCACAAGTGGAACAGTTCACAAACACAGTAGCTGCATTAACCGTGTGATCAAGAAGCCATCACAAAGAAGGCAAATTAAATGTTGGACTTGCAGACAAGCTGGTCATCTTCAACCCGACTGCCTGCTGAGGAAGCCAGGTGTTCAACAAAGGAAGGATGCAATGGGGTACATTTCAGCGGTTTCATGCACAATTAAGCATATGGTTGATCAAATTACTGATATTGCTCCCTCTGAAAGAAGGAAGTTGCAGGAACTGTTGCAGTTGGTGATGTGGATCTAGGACAGATCAAGCATGTAATTCATCAATCAACTCATTGGCTAGAGAAATGCAGTTCCAAAGAATGGTGAAAGATATGGATATGTTACAGCAGGGTATAATTGAGCACAATAGTGGTTCTCTTGGTCATCCCCAATAGTGTTGGCAAAGAAATAGGATGGGTCCTTAAGATCCTGCGTTAATTTCTGCTGTGTATGAATGACGGTACCTATACATAAAATCTTAAGACACTCTTGGAGGAGCACAATGGTTTACTACTCTGGACCTTGGCAGTGGTTACTGGCAAGTTGAGTTAAAACCCGAGGACAGAGAAAAAAACAGCAGTTAGCACACCCTTTGGATTCTATCAATTCAAGGTAATGCCATTTGGCCTGTCAAATGCAATGGAATTGGTTTTAAGGGGGTTGCACTGGATGACCGGTGTATCTGGATGATATTATTGTATTTAGCCAAAAAAGTGGTGAGACTGGAGGAGTTACTTACAAGATTGCAACAGGTTGGATTGAAGATCAAGCCAAGCAAGTACCACATTCTGTGCAAACGTGTGAAGTATTTGGGATATATTGTATCAGAAAAGGGTGTTGAGGTTGATCCAGGAAAAATTAGCTGTGGTTTTAGCGGGGCTAACCATCTGAATCATGAGACTTTGCGTAATTTCCTTGTGTTTGCCTCAATATATCCTATACTTTGCCGAGATAGCTGCACCCCTACACACCCAAACAGAAATCAAGAGAGTGGCCGTGGACTAAGCAGTGTAAAGAGCCTGTCATTTCTCTCAAGATACATCTGACTTCTACTCCAATATCCTCATCTCCTGACTTCCATGCAGTTTACAGTGGATACTGCTGCAAACCAGGATGGAGTTGATGCGGTACTCTCACAGCAAAAAGACGGACGTATAATTGCATATGCCATTCGTGTACTCACCAAACCTGAGCGACAGTACTGTACCACTCACTGTGAGATGTTGGCTCTCGTATGGGCAGTTCAATATTTCAAACCTTACCTGTCAGGCAGACCGTTTGTTGTTCGCACCAATTACAGTGCACTTCAGTCGCTACGGAACTTTAAGGATCTTCAGAGACAGGTTGCTAGGTGGTTGGAAATTCTGTCTAAATATGATTCAAGCTTCTGCACCGTCCTGGTGTCAAACATGGCAATGCTGACCCTTTGTCAAGACTTCCATGCAAGCAATGTGGGCTGTCAGAGTTGCCAGAAATGGTTGATATTAGCCTTGCTTGCTTAGTAACATGGTTTCTTGCTTTATCATTATCTGAGCAGAGGCAATTGCAGCAATCTGACAATGATCTGAAACAGGTCCTGGCATGGATGGAAAAGGACCAATGTCCAGCAGGATTTCTCAAGAAAAGTGGATATTGGGTACAGATGTTGTGGTTACAACGTGATCATCTCTTGGTTGAAGATGGGGTGCTTTTCAGAGAATGGGAGGATGTGTCAGGGAAAGTTCATAACAAATGCCTGCAGTTTGTTATTCCCCAGGATATGGTTCGTTTCATACTGCAAAAGCTTCACAAAGAACCAAATGGCAGCCATTTAGGTGTTGCTAAGACACTTAATAAGATCACTTCTCATTTCTATTGGCCTGGGCTGCAACAGGATGTGGAGAATTGGTGCAAGTCATGTGTGTTATGTGCAGCACATAAATCCCCTGCTAGGAAACAGTAAGATAAACTGCATAACTCTCCAGCCATCCATTCCAGCAGTTGGCAATGGACATCATGGGACCATTAACCTCAATCTCATTGGTGACTACTACATCAAGTGGATGGAGGCATTTGCCATACCAAATATGGCAGCAATCTATGAGAGGTAATAGTTATTGGTGACTACTACACCAAGTGGATGGCCATACCAAATATGGAAGAAGTTACTGTGGCTGAGGCATTTGTATTCCAGGTTGTGAGTCTGTTTGGTGTCCCTGCCTTCCTTCACACTGACCAATGTCCGAACTTTGAATCTGTATTATTAAAAGCGGTAGAGGTCAGTAAGGCTGACCCTACCATCCGCAGTTGGATAGTCTGATTGAGCGGTTTAAAGGTACATTGTTGGTTTACTGAGTATAGCGATGCTAGCTTACCGCAATAGTGTACAGATACATGTACCCACAGGGTGCACTCCCTTTGCACTTGTATTTGGAAGCGAAGCTTGGTTACTTGTGGATGTCATGTACAGTTTACCCCAGTGCGAATCGAGTCCGAAAATGTACACGTAGTTTGTTCAGCTGTATCTCCATAACAAATGGAATAAAAATTAACAAACAGAAAAATCCAATAGCTAAGGGACATCTCTATCAACAAACCAAATTTGAAGCAATTTGATTACTCCTACTGAAAGTTATGGCAGGTTTGAACCTGGTGGGGTATCAAACAATGCAATACTGGCACAGAGCAAGTGCAAGACCCAAAAATGTATTTTACCATAGAGAAATGGTGCAGTATGAAGTATTGAAATTGAAAATAGGAAGTCAACAGCGCAAATGTTCAGAAGATATAGCGACTTGCATAGGATGCTATTCACAAGCATCAAACTCTCATAGAACGTTCCAAATATATATATATATCTATACAATGTATATATATATATATACATGTCTATGTACCTTGCTGTGTCTGTGCATGTATGTGCAGTTTGTAGTCAATAGATCCACGTAAGGAAACTACCAAAATACAAGTCGAAAATATCAACTGATAAATAATACATGTACCTGTACATGCATAAAATATATATAGCCACACACTATAGTATTGCTCACGGGTATTGTCTTTTCAGTGCTTTGCCATATAAGTGAATCACATGTTCAGCCAACTACAGAAGGAGTAGAAATATACATGTACATCTATTGACAGCACTAATATTGTATAGTATGGTGCATGGTTGTTGTTTGTGTGCTAGACTGGCCACAAGACTGAGGCAGCCTAAGACCATCCCAATAAACCAGACCTATGGTAGATTGAATTTGACCCTGATCAGAGCCAACTCCAGGGCCATTCTGTCTAGAGTGTGTGTTTTGCTATGTAATATTGTGTACATGTACGTGATTAAAAATAACAATAGAAATCTATAAACAAAAATCAGCTAATTTATTTAGAAACTTATTCTTGACCTCCTTACAAAGTTACTCTAATTACAGAGGTGTTAAAGGATTTCTTATGATTACTGTTGATGAGATGGGTCACGATATACTCTGATTCATTTTCAAGAGAGAAGCCTAAATTGAGTTGTGAAATATAGGGGAAAGGCCCTTTTCAAATTGCAAAGGCAATTTCTGTCACAGCGGAAACAGAAGAAGCCACCAAAGTACATGTATGTACCAAAAGAAACAGTGTGCATACTTCGGGAAAAACTTGTCTCGATTTGATGTGCAAGCTCATTGGGAGATATCGATTCTTTGGCTGATGCATACAATCAGATAATGCTGGGTCCAGAGTCAGAAGAGACATGCCATGAGCACTCATCGAGGAGTCCTTCTCCAAATGCGGCTTCCATTTGGGATTAGAATGATGGACCAGCTCATCAGTAACATTAAGGAAGTTGCAGTCTACATGTAGGTGGATGACATCCTGGTGAGTGGGCAGCAGAGCACTTGAAGAATCTTCACACTTTACTTCAATGCTCGAAGATAAAGGCCATTGTTGCCACAAGGGAAAATGTCTGTTTGCCCAGCCATCCATGGAATACCTTACTACACATTATCAAGCAATTGTATTGCCAAAGGGTCTTAGGTAGATGCAGTTCAATTGATGCCTGCTCCCTCAGACATTTCCAACCTTCATTCCTTCCTCAGGTCAACTGAAGATTACTACTTCATCATGGTTGTCTTCAGTATGGAACTAGAGTTATGATCGTTCTTCAGATTCTACACCTTGGGCATCTTGGTATACACAGGATGAAACCATCGGCATGAATAACTGAATTGACAGTGACATTACGAGCTTGTGTCACAAATGCAGTACCACGCCAGAACAGATCCCCAAAACAAGCAAATCATCTACAGATGCTTCCTGTGAAGCCCTGGAGTGGAATTCAACTGGATCATGCTATCAATTTTCTTGGGTCAAACTCGTTGGTCACAGTGGACTCGTATTCTAAGTACTTAGGTGAATGCTTACATCACTCTGTTGAAAGCATATTCATGAGCTTATTTTACCATGAGACTTAACAAGAGGATGATCCTTTAGAAGTAAGATTGGATACTTTATGAAGTGTGGAATCTGTTGTGTTCACTACCCTTCCCCACAAATAATTCTATGCCGACATTGTGCTCAGTGGATGCAAGACTATGCAACTGTCACGAAGTTTCACTTGGTTTGTTGTATATTGTCAACTACAGTTGACAAGCATGATAGGTCAAATACTAGTGAATCACTAAGGGGGCTTCAATCCACATTCGGTGCTGGTTTCATTACTTGCATGTCTGGAGTGGACTCTGCATACCAACTGAAGTCTGCTAATCCTTCAGGTGCATCAATCTCTGCTTCTGGGACTGGCTCTCTGACCTCAACTTTCTGAGATTGAAGCCACCTGACAACAGATTCCCGTGGCATTTGAACGTACAACTCAAAGCTTCCTCAACATAGTTGGGAACTGAGATAATGTCATCCACATACATGTAGGCCAAAGCAGGCGTGGCATTGTGGTCTTGTATAAACTCCTCTAAATGGTATTTTATAGTCGCATAGAGTAGGAACAGACTGGAAGTAACTCCAAACACTACTCTGGTATTCATTCACACAAATAGTTCAGTGCCTTCCAAGGCTACCACGGATGATCTGTTGAACAAGACTTCACACATTTTGGATTATCTTTTTTCTTCATTCCTGACTCAGGAGTTTCAGGCTTGGTGCTGTGAAAGAGGTATTACACATCTGACAGGGGCACCCTACCAACCAGCTACAAATGGTGCAGCTGAAGGCTTGCTTATCCAAACAACATTCAAGCAGAGCCTAGTAAAATCATACCTTCCACCCAAAGCTGCCCTACAAGAATTCCTCACTCAGTGAACTCCACATGGGCAACTGATTAGGACCTAGGTTGACACCTTGATACTATCCTCTGCTCACATTACACAAGGCAAGCATGCCTAAGAGGCAACTAAGTCACAGAGGGACAAGGACAATTGCCCAATAGAAATGTTGGACTCTATTTTCAAAGTCGCTACTCCATGTTATGCCCTGTACTATTTATTCAAGACAGAACAAAGACCTTAGGTACCTGCGTAATCACCAAACATTTTCGAAGCATGTAGTGTCAATGTGTGAGTTTTCCCCAAAATGGTTACATGGAGAAGGCATCTGGAGCACCCGAGACCGAGGCATGCTTCTCAAGGGGATGCAGAACAAGGGATGCACCAGTGTTTTCTTCAGAAACAGCAGAGTTTGATATATCTGAGTCATTGCCAGACCTAACCTCTCTACAGCACAGTTTTAAAAGACCCTGGTGTGAGCATGGCCTTTCAAACTCCTGGAGATCCAGCAGGCTGAAGAAGCGATACCTCAAGCCTGAGAGGGGGGATGGAATGGACAACATTTCTATGTGTTCATCTTTCATGCTAACCTGTATAAGGCAATGTGGTGTGCATGTGTGCATTCCATACATACCAACTCTCATGCTCCCAGCATGAGTCTCACGCCTCAGGCTTAAACATCACGCTCACACGCCCAATCAACAAGATCTCATGCCCAGCAACCGGTACTGGGAACAAATACATTGTGAACTTGCACATATGACACTAGAGAAGAATAAAATACGGGTTTACGGTACAGTCCCTGTCCTGGACTACCGGGTTATTGATCGAAAGTTTATTTGATGCACATTCAATAGCAGAAATTAAATGTAAATGGCACTGGAAGGGTCAGAAATAGCTTCCAGTCTTCATTTGCTTTCGGATGCCGATGACCATGAGGAGAACTCAGGACCATCAGCATCAAAGAAACTGAAGGTATCAAAATCTTAACAATTAAATTAGCTACTGATGAAGAATCACATCGATATGCACCATTCGAAGAACTACTGCAGCACAAAATCTGCACCACCGGAATAAAATAAAATGCATTCTAATGAGTGAAATAATAATCACCTGTTTGAAAGAATGGTGGTACCGTACTGATAATGCACAGCACATATGTGCTATTTCATTTTTAGTATCTTACACCCAAACTGGGCTATCTCACTCCCAGTTAAACATCGCCTCCCCTAGGAAGGTATGCAGGTTGGCAGTTCTGGCATTCTCAGGTTACAATTTTTGTGTAGAAGTGCTATCTGTTTGTGTGTGTTTGAGAACTCTAGGCATGGAAAACGATGACAAGTATTAAGTCCCCTCAAAAATCTTTCAGAAGCTATCAGACTACCCAGAATTTTGGGCAGACAATGATGATGTCCAGCAATCTCAATTCTAGGCTCTGCTCCATCACTTTCCCTTGGTCGTCCTATAGCAAGGCCCTGCCCGATTGGGACGCATAACAAATCACCTGTTTCTTTACTTCCAAATATCCAAGTATTGGTGCTACTGATAGGCGCTTCTTCACTTTCTGCTGTATTCTGTTGCCATTCCAGACAAAGAAAGAGTCATGGTATAACAATGCTCTGATTGGTTTTGTTATTTTAGACAAATCAGGAATGAACTTTGTAGTGTATGAACATTAGATGTGAGATCATTATGTGTAATGGGATGCGCATGCGCATGGATATAGAGAGGCGTGTGTAGAAATGATAGCTGTGATTGCTGTATGCCGATAAAGAATCCAAACACATCTGTCAATCTAGCGAGTAGATACACGACAGATATTGGCGACGAGGGTGGGATATTGTGTCGTTGGAGTCTGGGAAGAACGAGCTAAAAATGGCACAGATAGGTCGCATACAGGAATTTCAGCCAGACAATGAGTCTGTTACAGCATACCTTGAGCGAGTGGATCTATATTTCGTGGCGAACGGAACAGCAGCAGAAACGAAGGTGCCAGTTTTGCTGAGTTCTATAGGAGCAAGGACCTATGGGTTACTACGAAGTTTGGTGTCACCTGCTGCTCCGCGAGAGAAGACCTTAAAGGAGCTTGAGGTAGTGCTTAAGAACCATTATGAGCCTGCACCACTCATTATTGCAGAAAGGTTCCAATTTCACCGAAGGAATCAGGCGGTGGGTGAATCCATCGCGGAGTATGTCGCTGAGTTGCGGAGACTGTCGACGCATTGTAAATTCAACAATTACTTAGAACAGGCGTTACGTGATAGGTTAGTGTGCGGGCTGAGAAACGAAGGCACAAGGAAACGACTCCTCTCTGAAGCTGACATCACTTTGGCTAAAGCGTTAGAGTTAGCCCAAGGTTTTGAAGCAGCTGAAAAGAATGTGCAGCAGTTCAAGGAAACAGGTTGCTGTTCACCACGTGGCTAAGCTGAAGGGAGTGTGTTGTCAAAGGTGTGGAAGGACGAACCATGATGGGGCTGACTGCAGGACGAAGGACGTGGAGTGTTTCAATTGTGGAAAGCAAGGCCATATATTCCGAATTTGCACGATGTAAGAAAGGGGTCCTTTCCTCTCCACAATTACACCAGGTACCCACTTGTCTCCATCCAAGACGTTCTTGGCTAGCACTTGGTTCCCCACATAGAACTCTTGTATTCTTGAATGGACATCATGTTCTTTCTTGTGCATGGCTTGTTTGGAACAGACTTCCCTGTTCCGGTCCGGTCTCAACAAGTCAAACCTTGTGTGTAAATGTCTCTTTAAAAAGAGATCACATGGTGCCACATTAGTAGTTGCATGTGGAGAACTTCTGTAGGTAAGTAGGAAATTGGCTAATCGATGATGCATTGGTTTCCCCTCACTTTCACCTGCCCTCATTGCTCTTTTGAACGTTTGAACAAATCGTTCAACCAGTCCATTGGTTGAAGGATGATACGGTGTACTACGAATGTGTTTGATGCCATTTACCTTCATGAACTCCTTGAACTCCTCTGCTATGAACTGAGGACCATTGTCTGATACGACCTGCTCTGGTAGTCCATATGCAGCAAACAACTGCCTCAAAACCTCAATTGTCTTTGCTGCAGTAGTAGTCTTCATCTCCCGCACCTCAGGCCACTTGGAGTGAGCATCAACCACCAACAGGAGCGATTTCCCCATGAAGGGACCAGCAAAATCTATGTGGATTCTCTGCCATGGCTGAGCAGGCCAAATCCATGGATGCAGGGGGGCCACAGGTGGCGTATTTTTCACAACTTGACACTGAGAACAAGCTTTGACCACATTCTCCATATCCTGATCAAGACCGGGCCACCAGACATAACTTCGGGCAATGCTCTTCATCCTGACTACCCCTGGATGCTCCTTATGTAACTCATAAATCACCTTGTCCTGTAACTTGTTAGAAACAATAACCCTAATACCCCACATTAATACATTCCCTTGGACAGTAAGCTCATCTCTGCGAAAGCTATATGGCTTTAGATGCTCCGGGACCACATCAGGCCAACCTAACTGAACATACTGCCATACCTGGCTTAGATCCACATCATGTCTGGTAGCTTGTTTAACGGATGTAGTAAGGTGGCAAGGTTCTTGATGAATTTGCCATAATAATTAAGTAGACCCAAGAATGACCACAACTGTTGTACATCCTGTGGCTCTGGGGCTTGAACAATGGCTTCCACCTTGCCGCTCAGTGGATGTAGTCCAGAGGCATCTACTTTATGGCCTAAATACTCCACTGACTCCTACAGGAATGCACACTTGTTTTTCCTTACTCTCAACCGGTAGTTCTTTAGTCTTTTCAGCACTTCCTCTAGCCGGGACAACTGCTCCTCCTCTGATGTTCCCGACACTTGGATATCATCTATATAGCATATCACCCCTGGTATCCCTTGCAGAATCATGTCCATTCAAGAATACAAGAGTTCTATGTGGGGAACCAAGTGCTAGCCAAGAACTTTATGGATGGAGACAAGTGGGTATCTGGTGTAATTGTGGAGAGGAAAGGACCCCTTTCTTACATTGTGCAAATTCGGACAGGAGCACAGTGGCGACGGCACATTGATCAATTGCGAGATGGCAGTGAAATAAAAGAAGGGGAGTGGAATAAGGTTCACCAAGATGGCCCAACCCCAACTGGTAAACAATCGGAAGCTGTACAAGTGCCCGCACATCCATGTAAATATTCTGAAGTTGTACAAGTGCCCGCACAACCTTGTAAACACTCCAAAGTTGTACAAGTGCCCGCACAACCATGTAAACAATCCGAAGCTGACCAAGGGTCCGCTCAATGTGAAGAAGACGTATCAACGTTGCCATCCGAAGCAGCAGAAGCAGGAGTCAAGGGAAAATACGTACCCAGTTCCAGCACTATCCTGGACCGACAAGAGGTGTCACAGCCTGTACCGGATATGGCTCGAAGGTACCCGCAACGTCATCGTCAACCTTCACTTCGGTTTTAAAGGGGGACGAAGTGTAGTGTATGAACATTAGATGTGAGATCATTATGTGTAATGGGATGCGCATGCGCATGGATATAGAGAGGCGTGTGTAGAAATGATACCTGTGATTGCTGTATGCCGATAAAGAATCCAAACACATCTGTCAATCTAGCGAGTAGATACACAACAAACTTAGCCAAGGGAGGTGGCATTTGATCAATTGCCTTAACATAATTATTAAAATTAAACATTTATCGCTTGTCCATGTTGAGTGTAAGGTGATACAACTATACATAGAGAGTGCCTTTATATGTTGATTATGCTTCTAATTGCTCACTAGCACATTGAGAGGGAAAGTGGTGGGGTCAACCACCCCAGGGCCAGACATCAACAAAAACACTTTATTATTCTTATTGAACAGAGTATGTATTTCAACTATGTGCTAATGTATGAAGCAAGCACACCTCCGAAATACAAGTACTTATGGAGATCTTTTATCACAGAGTGATCAGGATATTTGAAATGATAGGTTTACAGATTTAGGTATAGATATAATGAAATGAAATAATGTGTCCTCTATCCCTTATTAGAACACAGATAAATACACATGTACATGCCATACCTCTTTCTCGATCACTGGATTTGATCCACGTGTATCCTCCCCTGCACTTAGAATTGTGCTTGGATCACTGGGATAAACACTTGAATAAAACACCTAGTTCAAAGAAGAACATACCAAAATAGCTAATTGAAAAAGTACCACATTTATCCTTCAATGTATACACAAATCCAATGGAATACTAAGGTACAGATACCTACCACTGATAAAGTAAAAATTTACAAGGTTAGCCAGCTCTAAACACATTAATATCATGAGTACTAGTTTGCATGTGATCCCTTCTCACTACCATGTGATACCGCAGTATATGCAAGGTACAGTTGTATATGCATGCTACTGCTAAAAAAAAGTAGCAAAACAAGCATTATAGTGTTATTATTGTACACGGTCATGCATGTTGTGATGTGAATGGTGAATGGATATGTACCTGGAAGACACATTATGAAGCATTAGAGAGATGTATCCAGAAGGTGCTTTGCTACAATGCTAGTCATATTTGCACGAGATTAAAATGGGGAAGCAAATTAAAATGTGATGGTCAAATTCGGTGATATGGTAGTAGTCCGTGCATCTGTACAGTGTACATAACATATTCTGTCTTTGATATTAGAGCACATGCATTCAATTTATTGCAAAGTGGGGAAAAAATGATGCATTCTTACATGTACATGTAATACAACTTTCCACATATTTACTTGCATGCCATTCTCTATATATACAGCCTCTAGTTTCATTTCTCTTTATTTAAGTTCGGCATTGATGCATTGTTGGTTTGCATCAACATGAATTTACAAAACAACAATGAAATATTATTCAATTTGTACCTCTAACTCATGTTCCTAAATACCAGCTATAATTACACAAAATAAAAAAACAAAACACTTGGATACTCTCATACCAGCTAAACATTTTCGCTCCAATAAATTAAGCTCTATGTAGTGAAAACCCTTCCCCAACATCAAAGCACCACCCTGTCACATTTCAATTTACTTCCTTAATGAGACCAACTTTCCTAAATAGTATTAGCTGCAGGTTCAGATGATGAGAAAGCTATTGACGAGAGGCAACCAAGTTTTTCAATATATGGGCTTCAAAGGTTCCTCTTATTCAAAGCAGTTTGATAAAGATAAAGGCAGAGTCAGAAATAACATCTCCATATTGACTGGACATTTGTCCAGTCAAAGGTACATTTGACTGGACATTTTGTTCAAATGGGCAGTCAAAGTATTACTGTGCAACAATGGCAGGCTATTACCACATCACCTACATGTATTCACTTTTTTGGTTCCATCTGCAAGCGGTAGATTGTCAGCGATAATGTAAGCAAACACAACATTAGATAACCATTAAGCCATAATCACAGCAGAAGCGGCTTCCACTGCAAGAAAGCACTTGGTTTTGGTTATTTTAGTTGCCTAACGCAGTTCAATGTTTTCTCTTCGATGTACCAATTCATTACATGTACTGTACCGTGCGTGGTGATTACGTAATAAAAATGAACGGTCAAATTGTCCTCCTAAGACCATAATCAACCAATCATTAACTGTAAAGTGTAAAATGCACAGGTGACAAAAGCTCTCTAGCATACCTGTACATGTACCTCATGCAAAAGTTTTCAGTTGCCATTCAGAGGGGGAATGCTGCATCCGTTTGCCTCCAACCCTCTCCCCTCCTTTGAATGATGCCATTTAGTGGTAGTATGATTTGTACATGTGTTGTATAATTTGAATAGTTGTAAAAAAAAATTAAAACTAATTTATATTTCAATGCTTCAATGAATTCACATTATGGCAGCCTTCTATATAAATGTGGCTGTGAGATTATGCTTGTAGTTTTGTACATGTACCACAGTTGTACCACCAAAAATTGCCTGCTCACCTCCTTAATTCCAGTATATCTTGGAACATAATGTTCATATGCATATTTCGCAGTAAAATCACATTGTGGAAGAATTCTCATATCTGTCACTAATAAAAAGCAACATGTTGCCACACATAAATAAATTGTTAAGGTTGATGGTGCAGCAAATGTAGATATAAAGATTTGGACAATAAAAAAAATTGCACTGCACAAATATGCATACAATAAAAACTAATTCTTGTGGTTGCTTGCAATGTGCAAGGAGGGTACAAGCATTTTGCTGCATAAGCACAATGGTCCATCTTATGAGCTATAATATACATGTTGTATTTAAGGTACCAAAAAAATGTATAGCTAGTTCTACATAATTCGTGCTTTATTAACAGATTTTTATGTACACATATGTCATTTTATAGAGGACATACATGTAGCATACTAATAATTATAACATTGGGGGGGGAAAAAACCATTGACATTTAGTGCAAAAGGTAAAATTCATTGGCTTAGGTGTAGCATTTATCGACACAGGCCGAGTAATAAAGTACATAAGCAAACAAGGGATTACAAACAATCATGCAATGATGAATATTTATTTAGCACTAAATTTACATGTAAGACAAAGTCTATTAATTCAACATTGCATGACTGCCCAAATCCCCCGTTCCCTAAAAAACCTACAGTGCACAAAAGAATAACAACTTCTCATCATTACATAGAAATGGAATAAAATATGCAATAGTTGATCATCATTTTAAAGAACATGTACATGAAAAATCACTGAAATGTTTGACACTATACAACCAGAACTAAGTAATAACCAATTACAAACTGCATAAATACACTGTAGCAGTGAACACCAATACTACTAACATTTGAAACCTTATGTATAATTAATAATGGTGAGTGTACTATTTTTATCATCTACTTAACATGTAGTACAAAAATACAAAACTTTTATTATTGGTTGATTATACGATAGATTACGAAGGGAGGGATTAGAAATGCCTCACGTGAATGGCTATTATACCTAAAGTCCTAGTAACCTACAGTGTATAATAACGTTGTTATTTGAAAGTATGGCTTTCAGAACGTTTAATGAAGGTCATAGTTCGCTATGCTAAATTTCAATACCACACTTGCCAGACATTATGATGTCTGGTATGTTCAAGTGTACATTAGCTACTGATTCAACACAGGCGACTTGTGATATGAGAATACTGTATGCAGCTAGAGAAGGGACGGAATGATCACGGTATATGTAAACAACATACTTGGCTTATTGGATGCAATTGTAACAGGTACATGTATGCAAACCAAACGTTATCAGTTCGGGTTAGAAGTACCACCCTTGTGACACAATTTTTTCAAATGCAAATATTCCATTCATGTACATGTACATGTAGCTAGTCTAGGATTAGCGCTGTCTTTTGTTTCAACGTGATCAGCTAAGGGAAGCTGTGACAGCAAGTACATAGGCATAGTAGGGAGGGATTATTAGCAGACCTATCAAATTTAAAAACAGGAAGGGTTTCTCAGCAAACATAAGCATTTTAAGGTATTTTAACACCGCGTCCGTGAAATTCGAATGTTTTTTTGACCTAGGGTAGATTAGGTAGTGTTCGGCAGTTGCGCGGTACAAGCACAAGTCACAAATAGCCATGCCAGATATAGGCTATTATAAAAATAAGAACAGTAGTGTTTTGAGATCTTCAGGGACTGCAGAATACTGAAACATTCGTAGTTTATATATTTAAGCTTCGTTGAATATATAATACAGGCAGATCTCAATAGACGTCACATTTACCAGTGTTCGGCATCGCACGAGGGATTTTCGGCAGTCGAATTAGGTAGTGTTCGGCAGTGCGTATGCATGCAATTAATAAATCAAATACCCCTACGCACAGGTACAGACAGTACTAAGTCTTATGATTTCTTTTTACTCTCAAATATCTCGTTCTTTTAATAGGTATGGACTGTATAAAATTAGAAATAATCAAGAATGAAAAACCAAGAATCAACAAGAAATGCAGGCGGTGCAAAATCAGCTTGCACTATAGATGATGGAATGCGATTCATTCAATCATCTTCCATACACCAGCAGGTATAGAACACAAATACTTGTTTGTGTCAAATGTGAAAAGGATGCAAGTGATGCCTCTTAATTTGCACTTGTCACATGCACTGTATCCACTTGCATTTATTTCCATTTTCCTCATTTTGAGAGAAGCTTGAGTTACATGCTCTGCATTCCCAGTCACCTTCATTTGTTTGCTTTTCCCTCTCCTTTCTTACCACCTTGTACCTTTCCTTTTCCTTTCTTCTTTCCTTTAGGAGATTTTCTTGCTCTTCAGCGTCACGCAGTTCCTTCCATCTCTTGCTGGTGAGAGATCTCTTCCTTTTTTTTTTTCTGGGTTTCTGCGCATAAACCCTTGAACCACAAGTGGCCTGGCCTTCCATTTATAAAGGGATTTATGCGTCCATCTTCCTGAACCACTTTTTGTACAGTGTCCGGGACAGCGATCTTTCCTGTTGATTGGAAACCCCGGCATATTTCAGATACTTTATACAAAATGAAGGCAACATGGTCTCATCATGCAGCTTTAGTAAGCAGTGACGGCAGGCCCATTCTTCCATTGCCATCTAATTTGTCATACAATGTGGACCAAAGTACACTTAAGGTGATTTCTGGACATACGACCTTCACACACTTTTTGCAGTGCAGATTCCATATTCTTTGAAGACTGCCTTCACAACCATGCAGGAATTTTCAAGTGCATGTGAAAGAAATCATTTGTATGTTCCAATTTTCTCTTCTATATGAAATACGATTGTATGTACATGTATTGTGCTATTATTATGATACAGCCAGCAAACTGAGCAGATTGCAAATATATTAAGTGTATTAGCTAATCCTACTTAGAATCTGCAAGGTAAAATATTCTTACATAAAATAAAATGGCATAGTAAATATCCACTGAACAATAAACATTTCAGTTCAGTGGAGAGCAATGGGTACTGCTAGTGAAGCCACCTGCACTGGTACAGAAAGCAAATTCGTATATATCACATATCCACATGTAGGCCAATTGCAATATGCATGCATGCACGTAAATACGCTTATATCAGCCCCCATCCGAACACTGCTTCCCGCCCTCAGATACACCTGCCGTGTACACAATAGCTTCTTTGCATCACCACAAGCTTCAAAACAATAGTCTTAGGTTCAGTTGTATACTTTGTTTTATTTGGAGTGTTCGGCACCCATGCCGAACACTCCTAAGTGATTTGAATTCCACTTGGAGTGTTCGGCAGCCTTCGAATTCCACCAATCCTTCACTGTTTTGTATGGTAAAATACTTTACTCTGTTGCACGCTAACTGGTCAAGTATAAAACAGCATATAAATATTATTTGAAACAGCTAACCTCGTTAACAGCTGGTTGCCCCTACCGTACCTCTTAACACTTGCGCACCGTTTGACGTGCCATTTTGACTAAAATTAGGCATAGGTAAACAAAATAAAATATAATTCACGAATAATATTTTTCTGTACAATGTAAAATGTACTCTCTGATTATAAACTCATTGGAGAACATTTTTCAGCCTGTGTTGGAATTTTCAAGCTTCAGGTAAGCCTTTGCACCTCATTTGAATCGTAGACTGCCGAACACTCCCCCCTGCCGAACTTACCTTACGCTACCCTATTTTGTCGAACTCACTTTTTGGAAAATTAGTCGGAAGGGTTCCAATAGCCACAAATAGCGGTGTACCTAGTAGTTCAACTCCCTACACGATGTTTGGAGTTACTGTCAGCCTTGTAACCACTTCCGCCAAGGACCTGCGTTTGTTTAGAGTTGAGAGGGTAAGACTGTTACCGGAAAAGGGACACTTTTTTCTGACTAGATTTCTGAATTTAAAAACAACATAGACATGCTCAACTGGATCGGATAGGTAGCGCTTGAACAAATTCTGGCAATAGCCTATCGTGTTAGCGTAGAAACAAGCAATAAAACTCTTTTGGATCTCGTCTCCGGACCTAAACGCCTAATTTTGGCCATACGTAATGTAATTTTACGTGTTGATTGACGTCACGCGAGTCTTTGTTACAATACGTCACTACGATAAGTTACTATAAATATGCACCACGTGAGACAAAACACCGCCCTCTTTCCTCCAGTTGTTCGTTCCCGTCCGGTTATTTGATTATCTCGTACCCAAATATAAATTAACTACACTGATCTATGTAAGTCCTTGAACGAGGTGAATAACTGTAAGTGAGTTTTGTACAAGAACTAAGCTAACTGCCAACGCAGTATTTATTGTGGCCTCCTATTCGTACCAAATGACATTTGAAATAGTATCTAAAGCGGCTCTTAATTGTCTTGAAAAAAAGTGTCCCCAGCAACGCTTCGTAACCGAAAAACATCAAACCGCGTCACTTTAAACACATACAGGTCCGTGTCCATGATAGATATAAGGCAGACAACAACGCCAAATGTATTGGCGATAGTTGAACTGTATGAAAAATATGCTTTTCCAGACAATTGGGGCGTTCCGACTAATTGTTAAAAAGTTGAGTTCGACCAAAAAACATTCGAATTTCACGGACGCGGTGTTAAGTGGTCTGTTATAGCCTTTGAAATCCTCTAATCCACAAGAGTACCTACAGTTTGATGGATTCCTACACTTCAGCTTTCTGTGAGGTGTGAACAAGCATTACGACGAGTGCAGGAAAATTGCAATATGTAACTCTGTGGATCATGTGAGCTGTTTCCAGTCCCTCCCTCAATAATCTATGATTGTACCTTAAGTGTGAACTAAGAAACTACAGGTACATAAACATGTACAACTTTTTTTCTTAACGATACTGCATTTAGAACCAGAAACATTTTTCACAGACATGTTTTGTGATGCGTTTTGAACGCTACATATAGACAAGCATTTTGCTGCAGCTGGAGAAAAACGAACACACAGAAGCAAAATGTTACTCTGTTTTGTGACAATGCCACATATCAAGGTTGTCTTTTCTTGCCTCCATATGCTATTTCAGTGATTCAACCTCTTCAAGAAGATGATGCAGACAATTAGACTGGTAACACCTGCACAAGGCAGTGACTGTAGCTGACTGGTCAACCTTTGCCTCTACCCATTTTATTGTCCACACATACTTTGTCCAAAATTAACTTACTGTGTCCTTGCCTTCTGCCTATTGTATTGTCCAGATATTGTATCTTAATTAGTATTTGGTCGCCAGTAGTTTTCACTTATTTGGCAAATCTATTCAACAGGCTAGTAAAAAGATCCATTGAGTTGTTGGTATGCAGTGCTGTTGCGATATGGTCTTTAGCCCATATCGCCTGTATCGCGATATATCGCGATATGAGTATAATATCACTATATTGTATCGCAATATTTTAAGTATATTTATTTATCAATAACCACACCATTTTCATTCACAAGAACAAACACATAAAATGCTATAGAAGGGGGAGGCCGGCTCGGGTGGGGTGGAGACACTGTACATTGGTACATATACCGGTATACATGAATAGAGTGTTGCCAAAATGGCATAAGGAAGTATATAGCTATCTTAGCCTCAACTGTACCTTTAGAAAGGCTTGCTCCATGACATGAGTTATACACCAGAAAAGAAATCATGCATGAAGTCACTTACTCGACCAGCTGGATAAATACATTTTTTGTAGCATAATATCACATGCAGGAAAAGATTCAAAAATGATTTTATGGTCGTGTTGTAATTTTGCCACTATACAGTAGCCCGAAAAAAAAAGGCTTGTTGTTAATGATATTATCTCCATAACCGTAAACTCTTCCGTGACAATATTTCAGGAAATAATACATGTACAAGTATAAAATGGTGAAAAAGATACTTATTATAAGCGTTCGCGGTTACATGTTTTTAAAATACTTACACTGGCGGCTGATTTTTATTTCGATAGGGGCAGATAATTTAAGTACGCAGCACCACAGCGGAATTCGAATGTATGTGTGTGGCCCAACACTAGTTGCATCTGCTGAACAACTTTTCATATATTTTCGTCTTTCTCCGTCTATCTCCGTATATCCCATGTACGTTACCAAAAAAATAACGCGATATATAAAAAATATCGAGATATATCGCAGCAGCCCTGTTGGTATGTCAGCAATGTTTATGTTTCCATAAATGTACCACACTATTGACTTGTTTTTTTCTAACTCATTGACTACAAAATAATAGTGCAATAAAAGAGTCCACTGCCAACATGTATTTATCTTCTGTCTGTATAATGAATTTGCAAGCGACAGTTGGGGGTTCCTTCTGATTGATGCAGTGAATGCCTTCAACCGGACTACAGCTTTATGGAATGCACGTGTTCTATGGCCTAGATGCAGTAGATTCCTATTTAACACCTACAGAGGATATTCTATGTTGATTTTGAAAGACACACTAAGGAGTGCATTTAAAGCAAGGGAGGAGTTACACAAGGAGATCCGCTGTCTATGTTTTTTTATGCTGTAGTTGTTTTGCCGCTGATAAGGTCTCTTGCTTCAAACTCTAACTTTGTACAGTGCTGGTATGCAGATGACTCAGCGTGCGCAGGGAAGCTATCATAGATTCCAGTGCAGATTATAACGGTCGGACATCGGACATTTGTTCAGGCAAACAGGTCAAATGTCCGGTCATTTTTAACATTACCCTGACAGAATGTCCGGGCAGTTTTTTCCTTCTATAATTTCCATGAATCACGGAATGTGTGCGGCTAGCTTGCGACGCTACTTCCACGAATTTATTATATATATCGCGTGCGCAAACTAAGTAACCACACCTACTTTTCCGTGTGCAAAGGCAATGAAACGTGCTTCAGGCAAGGATTCTGCTGATACAGCGCCAAAGCAACGCGAAGTTAGCCTCACCACCTTCAGGAAGTGGCAAACGCAGTATGAGCGAGAATATCAGACGATGTTATGGCTACGCTGTGACACTGACGATAACTGCGTAAAAACGCTGTGGTGCCACGCGTGTAGGGGAAACGAAGATAAAATAATAGGTCTGAAGAACTACTCGAGTGCGTGGGTAAGTGGATCAACTAATCAGAAGATTAACTGTGTTATTGACCATGCTAAAAGCGATCAACACAGCATAGCTATGATCCAAATGAGAAAAGCATCTTCAACATCCATCGTATAATACTAGTACACCTATTGCACGAAGCCTCCTTGTCATGGATAAGGAAATTCAAGAGCGCATAAACAAGAAGGTCGATATTTGCTACCTTATGGGCAAAGAATGTATTCCTTTTGCAAAATACACTGCTCTCCACAAGCTGGAAGAAAGGCATGGTGTGGACCTTGGTCAAATGTACAAAACCAAGGATTCTGTCAAGATGTTTAGCCATTTCATAGCTGAGGCACAGCGCCACGATTTCCTTCAGTCTCTCTCCAGTTCCAAATTCTATAGCTTCTTAATGGATGGTTCCACTGATCAAGGAAATGTTGAGGAGGAAATGATCGCAAATTTACATTCCACTAAGAATACAATGGCAGAAGAGGTTAACACATATGCCAGGTTGTTATGTGTTCAAGAACCCAGGAAAGCTGATTCAGATGGACTACTTGAGTGCCTTGGCAGGGCTCTTATACCACTGGGAGTCACAATTGGTGGTGGGACTGATGGCGCATCTGTGAATGTATCTGAACAAAATGGTATGATGGGTAAATTACAGCGAGGTTGTCCCTGGATGTTTTGGGCATGGTGCTTTGCACACCACTTAGAACTTGCAAGTAAAGATGCATTCTCAAGCACACTCTTCCAGGAGATTGATGACATGCTTCTTCGGCTTGATTATCTTTACTCAAAGTCGCCCAAAAAAACAAGAGAACTTTCAGATATTGTAGATGATCTTAAAGAGTTTTTTGAGTTTCCAGATGGAGGAAATTTGCCAGTCAGGTGCCAGGGAAGCAGATGGATAAGTCACAAGAGAAAAGCTCTACAAAGGTTTATTGATAGATATGGTGCATACATCAGTCACCTTATGACACTTGTAGAAGATAAAACAATAAAGAGTGTTGACCGAGCTAAACTCAAAGGTTATCTTAAAAAGTGGAGACACCAAGATGCTCATAGGAGCAGCACTGTATGTGGACATTTTGAAGCCACCTTCATGTCTAAGCTTATGTCTCCAAGATGACCATTTGGTGGCATAAAGGCAGTGCTCAAATCAGTTAAAGCACTTAGATGTATTGCAGAGCAGAATCCTCTGCAATGGCAAACTCCCAAGCTGGTTTGTTCTAGAGTGGTAGATGCCAAAGGTGAAGAAAAGGTATATCAAGGTGCAGTACTCCTGGGGTATAGTGAAAGTACTTTGAAGAATTCTACTGAGGCAGCAATGAAAGACTTACTAGAATTAGTCACACAGATTAAAAGTAGGTTAGAGTGGTCTGATGTGAAGATACTAGGATCAGTTTTAGCATTTCTAGACACGCAAAGCTGGAATTGTTATTCACAGGCAGAAACTGGCAGTGAAGATGCAGGCATGAAGAGTGTGAAGGAAGCTGTAGAGCATCTATCAACACATTTCAGGGAACCCTTAGAGGCAGCTGATGTAGGCCTAGCATCCTTGCTAGATGAAATTGAGGATGCTGTAGAATATGCAAGGAAGTATTTGAGAATTGAATTAGATGGCTGCCAGAGGATATGGTATAAGTTACACATAGCTCCAGATGCACTAAGATGGCAGAACATATTAGCTCTAAGTGATCTCTGTTTCAGCCTACCTTTCACTACAGCACAGGTAGAGAGGATGTTCTCAATGATGAAGATCATAAAAACTGATAGAAGGACGTCCTTACAAACTAGTACTCTATCAGATTTGCTTGAAATTCAGGTTGAAGGCCCACCTACTGCTACATTTTCACCTGATAGAGCTGTCACACTCTGGTGGAATGACACTACAAGAAGAGTAAATCAAGTTCCTAGAAAAGAGTACAAGCCAAGGGCATCATCTAGTAGGCCTACAGAGTCTGCATCATCACCATCATCTAGCAAACCCGGTCCTTCTTCAGAGGCTGGAGGGTTATCAGATCCTACATGTAGGTCTGATACCATGACTGAAGAGGTTATTAGCCTGGAAGATTGGGACAACTTTCTTGCTAGTGATGAGACTAATGTCTGATATTATGTATGTTTACTGTTCCCATGTATCAAAGAACTTAAATATCATCATAAAAAGGCAATTCATGCACACACATACACTACTTAAATATAGTTTGTTAATGTCCAGCCATGTCCGAACAAAATTGTTGTTGGTCTGACATTTGTCCGACCTGTGGAGAAAATTATAATCTGCACTGGGATTCATTTATGGCTTGACAAACTCATACAGCTGGGACCAGCATATGGCTACTTTGCGGAACCAACTAAAAGTGTTCTAGTTGTGGCACCACAATTTGAAGATGTTGCCAAAAACTGCTTCAAGGATTTGGGAATTACAGTGTCAAGCGGCCATCGCTTTCTGGGTGGTGTAATTGGTACTTGAGAGTATTGCAGAAACTTCATGAAACAGAAGGTTGAATATTGGACGGAATGTGTCACCAAAGTATCCAAGGCAGCAGTCAGGGCACCTCAGGCAGCATTTAGCACTATGACCAAATCACTGCAATGTGAATGGGAGTTTGTCCAAAGAGTGGTTCCTGATTGTGCTGAGACATTCATACCATTGCAGGATGACATCTCAGATCAGTAACTTCCATCTCTTCTAGGAGGAGTAGTCACTGCTGAGGAGAAACGTTTGTTTCAGCTGCCAACATACCTTGCTGGTCTCGGTATATACGATCCGACTGAAACTGCAGTGCATGCCTACAAGACATCTAGACAGGGCACTGCTACAGTGAGTGAAGCCATCAAGGGTGTGATTGCTTTTCAACATGAGCAGCATTTGGAGTCGCTGACTACTGTCAGGAAGATGAGTACTAAGGCTAAGGAAGATGACTTCATACTGAAATTTGAGAGTATAATACCTTCCTTTAGTCCTGATCGACAGAGAGCACTTCGAAGATCAACGAATGGAAAGACATCAACATGGTTGAATGTACTTCCTCTACAGAACTACCATTTTGACCTGTCACCCTTGCAGTTCAGAGATGGCCTAAC
Source organism: Spongilla lacustris (assembly GCA_949361645.1). Taxonomy (NCBI): domain Eukaryota; kingdom Metazoa; phylum Porifera; class Demospongiae; order Spongillida; family Spongillidae; genus Spongilla; species Spongilla lacustris. Next base: position 4,019,813 of record OX442421.1, on the reverse strand, counting down.
CATATGTTATTTGCGGGATCTTCCCTGTCTACCTCCTAGATGTGATGGTTGTGGTACTGCCTTAACCCTTCAGCATGCCCTTGATTGCAAGAAGGGAGGTCTTGTCATTCAAAGACACAATGAAATCAGAGACTGCATAGGAGATATAGCATCACAGGTATGGACACATGTCATCAAAGAACCAGTTGTCAGAGAGGCTGATGCTAACAATGCAGATGGTGGGCTAAGACTGGACTTGGGGATAAGTTGGGTAAGGCAACCTCAGGTGGAGGCACGATTTGATGTCAAAGTTGTTGACACTGATGCTCGTTCTCATCGCACTCATTCACCTGAAGCCATCCTGGAGTCTGGAGCTAAAGAGAAGAAGAGGGTCTATGAGCAGGCTGTAGTTGAGCGGAGGGGTAAATTTACACCAATAGTACTGTCAGTGGATGGTTTGCTACACAGAGAGACCGAACATTTCCTAAAGAGAATGGCAGCCAACCTGGCTCACAAATGGGAAAAGCCCTATTCTCAAACATGTGGATATGTTAAGGCCCAACTGGCCTTTGCTATTACAGTTTGTGTCTAAGGGGCTCACAAGTGAAGGGGAGGAGTGGACTTGGGATGGATGATGGAGCACCTCTCTACTCTATTTTATACATTGCTCATGCATATGTATACTGGAAGAATTTAATTTGATTAAAAAAGAAATTTATCTTCTGTCTCCAATAGCACACCCATAATATCCACACTAAACACTTGTAGGGGATATCCACAGCAACCTGCTTGTCACTTCGAGGTTTGCATGTGCACTCCATCTCACATGATACAGATGGTCAGTGAACTTGGGTTAAGCTGTATACAATCAATACATTTGTAACCAGCTTAACAAATGCAAGGCATTGATCGTACAGAAAAATCTTGTCTCCTGACATCAGACCACTGGTACTGTATGTAACAAGAAGCCCCATCTTTGTTTGACTGTGGGATGATGAGAATGCCAGCCTATCTCACACCACAAGTGGTGGACAAGCATTGCTTAGGGCTAGGAAAGGGGGGAAGCGACTATAGTGGTTAGGAGGTTGGTCGATGAGATGTTTTTGCAGATTCTCGACTAATTATTCATTATCTTATTAATCATTCATAGCAGTTAAATCACTGGTGTGCAGCAGGTATAAATATGATGAGTGATAATCATTTCCGCTTACAGCTGCTACTGTACCTGCTGCTCTCCACACGATTTGTGCTTCATAACAAAATGGCTTCAAGTTCGGAGATTGCAAGTTGCATTCCTGATAAACCACATCAACCTAGAGGGCTTCCGTTGCCAAAGCCAAAAGAAGCTTTCAGCCCTCTTAGTTTGACATGTGGCCTTGGTTTCACTATTATGAAGAAAACAACATTCTACTGTCCTCTTATTAAAATCGGAAAAGCTTTTGTGGTCTTCTAATGCAGATGCAGTGTTTATATCAAGAGGCTTTAGCAATTGGAAGGACACTACGAATAAATTTTCGATACATGAGGCTACAATATGTCATAAAGAAGCCTGTCTAAATGTCATCATTTTGCCATCAAATACAACAGATATTGCTTCCAGCCTCACCTTGCAACACCAAGTACAATGCAAAGAGAGGTGGCACTGTTTTCTTAAAATCCTTTCAAATATGAGATTCTTAGCAAAGTAAAGGTTGCCCCTAAGGGGGCATGATGACAAAACAGAATCAAACTGTTTTCAGTTGCTAAAACTTCAAGGTGAAGACGATCCGAGAATCATGTCATGGTTAAAGAAGAAAACAGATTAAGATACATCATCAGACATTCAAAACGAAATACTTAATCTTATGGCGATGAAGGATTGTGCCCATACAAGCAGCGCCATTTATTTTGCATCATAGTCAATGAAACCACGATGCAGCCAACAAAGAAAAAGTTTTTGTCTGTCTTAGATGGGTAGATGGCATAGAGGCACACGAGATATTCGTTAGATTATATGGAATAAGCCAAGTGCAATTCTCTTTGTTATATGTGATGTTCTCAAACAATTTAACATTTCAATAGCTAAATTAAGAGGACAGTGTTAGGATGGTGCTTATGCTATGTTAGGTTATAAAAGCGGTGTAGCTAAACAAATTCGTAAAGAAAAACCAAGAGCAATTTACATGCATCGCTATGGTTATTCATTGGCTTGTAACGATACTATCAGAAAATGCCAGCTTATAAGCCTTTGACACAGCCCAAGAAATCACACCACATTGGGATGCATTGTTGAATCGTTTTAAGCGCAAACTTGCACTGCCCTCGCAGGGAATATGGGCATTGTGTCTTACTAGGTGGACCACCAGTGCAGAGTGCCTCGGAAGATAATAAAGTGCTGTTTACACTATGCCAAGATTTGCTGCAATACATTAAAGAAACAGACATGAAATCTAGAATAATACATGTAGGCATAAAAGCATGTACATGTATGGAATCATGTTAGGTCATTGCTACTATGACACAGTGACAATCTAAACCAGACACTCCAATCCCCAAGCATGTAAGTCCAATCTGTAGCAGTAATGACAGTAAAAAAAACGCTTCAGTCATTAAGATCTTGCAACCTTTTGGGGAAGAGTTGATCAGCCTGCAAATGAACTAGAAGTGGAATATCTCACACCACCACACAAAAGAAAGCCATGTAAACAATATGATTCTGGGGAAAGCGAAGGATATCATTCAGGAAATGTACAAGATATACACCGTCATATTTTCTTTAATCTGTGGTATTCAAACTTGATTTGACCAGCCTGGATAACATGCTTATTGTAAGCTACAAAGTCTTCTATTGAAAGCAAGCAAATAACAGCAAATAGATGAAAAATTGCAGTTTGTGACTGAATGTTACAGTGAAGATCTAAACGTTGGTCAGTTGAGACTGCACTTAGATATAATGTCCCAAAATGTGCCTAAATTCAATGGAAGGCATACTCTACATTATATTGTGATATACAATGTATATTATATCTATCCAAAGAGTGCTTGTTTCAAACATTCTTTAAGCACACTGCAAAGAATTAAAAGCTATTTACAATGCAAGTGCAGTTGAATAATGCAATGCTACTTCATATCTATATGTTGTATAGCAATACAACTGTAAAAGCCTCAATTTTGTAATGATTTTATTTGAGCATAGGCTTATTTTGTTTGTTGCAATGACTGAGGTGTACTATAGTGTAAACTCACTGTGATATTAATTATTAATTATTCAGAATGGTGGCTACACTTTTTAATTCCTTCTATCGCCCTTGAGGTTAGCCCCTCCTCTACCGCCACCTGAAGAGGCATCCAGACCAATAGACGGGCCAAGACCAGATGTGCCTAGGCAATACCCAATGAAGACAGATGTATTTCCTATGGATCATATTCAAGCATTAAGAACAGGGAACAATGTAACACATGCGTGTTAGCCCTTAGGCACTGTGGCTCATGTGACCTAGATAATATATGAAGTGTCTTTATAATGTTAGTATGTATTCAGATATTAACCTGCCACCAGTATTACACGTTTACTTATACAATTGGTAATTAAACCCAGTGAATAGAATGGTATAAACAACCATCTCAAAGCTAATGTAGTGCACTCTCTAATATATTGTACATTATGCATTTCTCTTCAAGTATATGTAAGTACACATGTATCGGGTACACTGTATATTACAGCAGTCAGAGGCATATTATTGGTAATAAATGTGGACATTACACACATGTACTATTGTCAGCAATGAAAATGCATGCACATGCAAATCATACCACGGCCATAGTAGCTAGAGACCTCTGAAACTCTGTGATGACTCTGAAAGCAAGTAATGCAATACTATATCTCAGCATACATGTACAAACATACATGTACACATGTCGCACATACAAAAATACTTCACATTTAACCTCCAATCATTCAATTTAAGGAGAATGGTCCTTGAATAAGGACGATGTTGAAGTTTTAAAACCATTGCATCAGCTTTGTGGCTAAAATTATCACTGATCGGAAGTGAATTGGTCACGTGACTAAATCAATTTTATCACATTCATCTGTCAAATCCTTACAGGGAAATGGAGGCATCAAGTTGGAATCAGTAACATTTGAATGGCAAAGCAGTACAATAAAATTGCATATTTTATGTACCGAATTATGCAGGAATGCCAAATACCAAATCAATTACATAATTGAAATTCAAAATTACATAATTGAAATTCTTCCAAAACATGAAGAAACTTCAATTGCTGAAACTGTACAAATCATGTGCCTGATTTCCAATGCATAATAATTAAAGTAATGCTCAATCAGTACCACAGGACCCCTCATTTATGATGACAAACCTCCAGCCCATAAGTCCAAATCTTCTTCTAACTGCACAGCCGCACAAAAGGTTCAAAATTGCTAACATTTCTACTGACCTTCAACATAAATGAGGTACATGTAATAAACTATCAAAGCATTATGATTGAAATAAATGTCTTTGTTTTAATTGATGACTGCTCATTTATCCCCAAAAGCAGCTAACATTATTACAATTTAAAAACTTCTAACCACACTCCTCCTTGATCTGTCCCATCCACAACGCATTTGCCACCACGCCTGGTCACCACAATGCACCTCTATACAAATAAAGTCATTAAAAGCCCAAAGTCAACTACCAGCATTTCCTGGGTTTATAATAAATGTACATGTACATCGTATCTTGTCCATGAGGTAATCCGCTTCACAATCAATGAACGTATGAGCAAACATTACATACATACAAATCATGTTTTCTGTACCTGAAGCTGATTGCTGGGCAAGTTTCCATTTAACATAATGCTCATATTGGCTGAATCCAAAATATCCCCTGCAAAGCACCAAAAGAAAAGTTATATGAATGTACATGTATGAGTGATAATCAACAAAACAGTTCAACTCCGTATTCCGTATGGCCCTATGAATCATTTGTTATACATGTATACCATCCATTACTAGTTACGGCTAACATAATCATAATATGAAACACACAAAACACACACAAACAACTACATGCACAGATAACTGTCCTGTTGGGTTGATTGGGGGTAGGAGCGGACCAAGATTCATCGAGCATTAGCTCTAATCAATAACAGGCAGAGGCGGCCATATAGGTCAGCTACCACCTTAGACTTGGGGGTGTTACCACTAATGGCTAACCGCGTTTGTTATCTTTTTGCACTTACATGTACATTCATATTTACATCATTCATTTTCATTTATTCATTGGAAAATACATGTACAGTGAAGATCATGATAGTTGAACAAAAAAAAAATTGACATTAATTTTATGTTTCTTTGAATTTAAAACAATAACCACATGTGATATTGAAAATCTAACTGCACGATACATGGGCTATACAATTTTCATCAAGTAAAAAATATGGTGTGTCACGTGACTGTCACGTTCTACCACTTTCGTTTTCAGTGATCTCAGTCTTGTCAACTGAGTTTTCCTATTTATCTTCACTCAGGGATAGCGGATCAGGATGATTATTGGGATGTAGCTTAAGCACCAACCTCTAATTGATTTGGCCGAGCCATATTCTGAACCCGGGAAACCGTTCGGTTATTGTCGAGCGATACGTAGCTTATAAGGACTAAAAGTATTAAGCATTTTGTTTTTCGAAGCGCTCGATTCATGCTAGATAAAGCATTCAGTTATTCCGAAGGATGATCATTGCATCGTTTGGGGCCCCTTTTACAATGTAACAGCTTGTTTTTCCTTTAGAATTCGGGTTGCCTAACTTCTGGCTTTAAAAACAGCACCATTTCGAAACACAAAATGGCAAACACGTATAATCTTTATAAGTTACGTATCGCTCGACAATAACCAAACGGTTTCCCGGGTTCAGAATCTGGCTCGGCCAAATCATTTAGAGGTTGGTGCTTAAGCTACATCCCAATAATCATCCTGATCCGCTATCCCTGAGTGAAGATAAATAGGAAAACTCAGTTGACAAGACTGGGATCACTGAAAACGAAAGTGGTAGAACGTGACAGTCACGTGATGCATCATATTTTTGTCTACTTGATGACAATTGTATAGCCCATGTATCTGTGCAGTTAGATTTTCAATATCACATGTGGTTATTGTTTTAAATTCAAGTAAACATAAAATTAATGTCAATTTTTTTTTCGTTCAACTATCACGATCTCCACTGTACATGTGTATTACCCAATACATGCACAGAGGCAAAAAATGGCACAAGTATATGTAAATAAAAATTCTCTATGAGAAAGTTGGTCGTATTTAGGATTTGATGGCAATAGCAGTGTAAAAAGAAGGGAAATACATGTAAAGGTGAAATCATCAACAAAAGTTAAGTGCTTTTAATACAGGATTATTTCTTTATCCTTACAATTTCACCCCTGTTTCCCCTCTGTTTTACACCGCTATGCAAATCCTATTGACTACATACTCATCGTAGAGAATGATTATCGTTAGCTTTTGTGTATGATACATGTATATGTACATGTAGCTACATGTATTACACAGATGCCACTTGAGACTTCATTATACTAAATAGTAGTGGAAGCAAATCGAAAAGATGCGTTTGAAGAAAGCACAATTAAAGCACTCTAACATAATGGTATAATCATTACATACTTTGTAACTGTTTGCTTGTATTACATTTCTACCATTACATATCAGGTGTAGTTTTGCCTCAAAAACGTACATGCACATAAAGAAACACCCTTTTTTGGCAAGTGTGATTATGTTGCATCTAATTATTCATGTGTGCTGTAATATTATTTTGGAGTACAGTTCCATATAAGGTGCTACTTGTACTATTCACATGCATCTGACCACTGTGGCACTTCCCATCATATTTTACAGCTATTAGTAAAATCTGTATTCCTTGAACTCAATCCTCTCCCAAGTTACATGTACATGTATGCATACCCAAGAAGGAGACGAAATTCGTGACCAGAAATGAAAACAGTAATAACAATAACAATCTAAAAGATCCGATTGTCTGGAGTCTCATTTAAAGCGGGTCACACTTTTAATAACATTCTTAATTGGGGTCAAATTCTATATGGGAGGTGCTAACGCAACTCCTGACAAAATGCACTACTGTAAGGTTACAGTTTACAGACACTGACATTTTTAAAAAGTAAAAACATTGTTAAGCAGTGGTGGGGTTTTCTCATCACCAGAGACAACCCAAATTAAATTGTACTATATCTGTACTAGGAATACATGTACATGTATTCACCCTTAGATTGGTTTTAAGCTGTAAATGCAATAAAACAAAATATCAATCCTTCGCTATATCAGTGGTTGCCTTGGCAACCAATGGTGCTTGCCTGCATACGGATGGAAGCCTACTATTTAACCGGCAAAAGAACAAAAGCAAGCCTGCAGAGCTTATAATTATTTGGCTACGATAGTGGTAAAATTGATGTATCCTGTAGAAATTGTTCATCTGTCTCATAAATCAAGATCCTGGCACAAGCAGATCCATGTTTCTAAATCTTTCAGCTCCTAAACCTTTAGGATAACAATGTTTAAAATATAAAACACTTAATCGTCCAGCATAAATACTTGCATTGCATACAAATTTTAAATGCTTATTAGTTGCATTCTGCATTAACAATAGTCTTCGGTCAATGCTAGCAACTGGCCTCTGTTAAACAAATTACAAGCATTCAAAATTCTCTCTTAAGCATCAATTCCATTTTACACAAGATATAAAAACATTCTCTCTGAGAAAGTTAGTGGCATATAGGATTTGAAGGCAATGGTGGTGTAAAAATGAAGGGAACAAGGGATCAACGATGGTACAAATTTTTTTGAAAAGTCCTATATGCTAAATATAGGACTATTCAAAACATTTGTACCATCGTTGATCCCTTGTTCCCTTCATTTTTACACCACCATTGCCTTCAAATCCTATATACCACTACCTTTCTCAGAGAGAATGTTTTTATATCTTGTTTCATTCACTTTTATTGTGACTACTAGTATACAGGTGCACATGTACTTTGCAACCCGTACATACTATAAGTACAATGTAAAAGTAAATACAATTGTGTGACAAAATCCAGCCGTTGTAATTCCCATGTTTATTGCCTAGCAACACAATGTTTACATTTGCAGCTGTTCTACATGTAAAGCTTTGCCTCTTAGAAGCTCGTATCTCGTCTGAGTTCAGTTCATAACGCCGCCTCTTAGAAGTTTGCACCGCAACAGAATTCTTTTCCTGTCGCCACCTCTTAGAAGCTCGGTTAGACGCCAGATTTGCTATGTACATGTCACAAGCAGACGCCCACCTTTGTTCAGCATCAGCATAGTAGGAGGACTCTAACTCATAGTCTCGATTTAGGACGTATTCCTCATGTCGCATTTAAATTTTTCTCCTCTCAACTTTCGTTCCTGTGAAGGCATTTTGACAACGCCAATAATGGTACCATAAAAGTCTAATTATACGTACGGGTATTGTCATGGGAATGCTTGTGTCCTCGGACGTAATTATTACTTCATACCAAACATGTATATCTGATATCAAGGGGCAGTCGGTAGGTAAATTCTAGATTTTTTTGGTGTAACTGGCGCTCTTTAAAACCTTTCCTATCTCAAGTTATACTCACCCATAAAGACGACTATGGACAAATCAAGGTCTGGGAACGAGAACTACGACCTTTTTTGTTCTCTTAAAGTAAACGGTTTGGCGACTGAACAAAGTATGAAGATGATCGCCTTTCCATTGTGGCTCGATAGCAATAAAGAGCTACACTATCCGTTTCTCGGTTCGAGAGTTATACGCGGATCGCGTTTTTAATGATATTCATGACACGGCACAAATCCTATATGAGAGTTACTGCCATAACTCTCGATATATACAATTATAAGTACATGTAAAATGCATTAATTTGTACCATTTTTTCAATATGAATGGATGTATACCAACCTTGTTGGCTTGTACAACTGTATTTGTGTTTATAAGCATACATATTACTGCATGTATACATGTAGGTACACCAATTTGTCCTACATGTATGTACAATTTTTACATACACATGTAAGTGACTTTTGGGGTTGCAGCAATCACAGATTTACCGTCTGCTAAACATATACATGTACGTTTGCATGTACATGTCATGAATGTACAAGGCTCCATTTTACAAACACTCATCATGCTAAATCATGTTACTACACAGTGCCAACTACACATATACATGTATATGAATTGTGATTCTAACATAACTTATACAACTTTTCCACCACGATGAACTGCATAATTGCATGTTAAATTTAGTATATTTTTATTTAATATAGTACGTGTAGATGAGCCCCAATGACAATATATACATGTATGTACATATAAATACTATAGGAGTACATGTACATTGTATGTACATGTGTAAGAACACTTACACCGAATCGCTGGAGAAAGAAATGAACTGTGAATTGTAACAAAATGTTCAGACCCTGGATATTTCCACTGCATATATATGTTAGAAAAGCACACAGCAAAAAATATTATGTACATGTAGCATTCAGTTCATGTACAAAGTACATGTAACTTATCTTGTTCATTTCAAGTAGACTACATGTGCATGGAGCACGTGTACAAACATTATGCATGGATATGCTAGCGCAGGCAAGTAAAAGCATCAGAAAGTGACTACAAGATGCCCAATTCAATAGTAGTTTACAGTGATAAATGTATTCATCTACAATATTAACAGATGAAATGTAATTACATGTGTATGTACACAAAACCACGTGTGTTAACTTCAATACAATGACATCACACCTATGCGCACATGTAAAATGCTGTTTAACATACTCTGATCTCCACAGTCACTGCACCATCAAATGCCTTTTCAAAAAACTCAAAGTAATGTGGTGACTGGTTCGATAATCTAAGAATAGCAAGTACCTGTATACACATGTTATGAAACAATTACAACATTCATGCACAGACTATACATGTAAACATGCATACAGAAGGAAGGTTGTACATGTACCATGACTACCCATCACATAGTTGAGGCACATAATTTTTAATCAGGGTGCACTTAATAATTTAATAATTTGCAATGAACCATGCATGTAGTAAGGATAAAACAAGATACATGTACAGAATGAAAGAAACACAAGTTCAATACCCCAGGATGGATACTGCATTGCCCCTCTGCAACGCAACAGAATTTATTTCGAACAGGTATGCCTTTGAGTTTGGCTCTCTGGATACATCGTTGATTCAGCAAGCCAAATCAAATAGTATTACTGAGGCATCTGGGCTAAAGACACCTGATTTATCAGTAGCAATGGGGCAGAATAGATGCATTCATGCTATTGTCTCATATTTTGTCAATAGTACATGTACATTAGTACTCCAAACGTAGGATTTGAAGTGTCAAAAATACTATTAGCAAAACACTCAGTCTGATATGTACATGTACCAATTGGACTTTAGCAAGCATATTTGGATAGAACCTTTGAATATCAACGATGGATAGAAACTGCTGACACTAAAATACATGTAGCTCAGACAACTGAGATAATGCATACTCGTTCCCCCACTCAAATCATAAAAGTTTTTCCTTCTGGATCTGATAACATTCGCTCAGATAATATGTTCATTGCTTTATCTTGATTGAAGCAGTTAGTGGTAATGCAGAAGCACTAGAGTAGACAAGTTAGAAACTTACTGCCAAATTTAATTCACTTTTTGATTTTCATAAGGGGACACAAATATCAATCTTTAGCAAGCTTAATTTGATTACTAATAACCTACTAAGCGATGCTTTCACTCTTTTGGTCAGAAACTACACAAGCAAACTCTGAACTTCTAAACAGGCATACCCATTATTAACCACACAATGGAACATTAATGCATAGTTTGTTATTGATTGATTGTGGTCATAGAAATCTAACCTTCCCTTCCAGAAGGCTGTCACTAAAACTCCTCCCACAAGGCAGTTCAAAGACAGAAAAAAAACATTGCAGTGGGACTAATCTTGACACAAAAGGTTACAATCCCGCCTGCCAGTGAGATGGAGGTTATGGCTGCACTAGAAGATACAACCAGCAGGAAGTGAACATGGATTGTTGAAGGTAATAGAGCAGGTAGGTATGGAGTTATGGTGGCTCGTTCTGTGGTGTGTCCTACCAGCCAGGCAGTGCCTGTACGCCTACTCAATCCAAGAGAAGAATCAGTTGTGGTAAGGAAGTGAGTGCAAATAGCAAGAATGGAACAGTTAGATGATATGTGCGTGGGAAATGTCTTGCCTGCCCCCACGTCACCCTCAGAAGCATCCCCCAAGGACAGGGACATGTTATGGGATATGGTTTGCAAGGTTGGCAATCATGTCTCTTCCGCTGAGAAAGAAAAATTGTATTATGTGCTGCTGGAGTACAGTGATGTATTTTCTCTCTCCAATGACAGATTAGGGCACACCAGCCTTTCGAAACACAGAATCAACACAGGAGAATCTTTACCCGTCCACATTCCACCTCGCAGGATTCCACATGCTTGTAGAGAAGAAGTGAGGAAGCTGTTGCAGGACATGTTGGGCAAAGGGGGCAATTTAACCATCAGACAGCCCGTGGTCCTCTTCCATTGTCCTAGTTACAAAAAAGGACGGATCCACAAGGTTCTGCGTTGATTACCGAAAGGTAAACACAAAAGTTGCATACCATCATCCCCACGTGGATGATACATTGGACACTCTGGCTGACTCAAAACTGTTTTCAACATTGGACTTAGCCACTGGTTACTGGCAGGTAGAGGTTGCTGATGAAGACAAAGAGAAAACAGCTTTCTCAACTCCAGAAGGTCTCTACCAATTTAAGGTGATGCCATTCGGGTTATGTAATGTGCCGGCAACGTTTGAACGTCTTATGGATAAAGTGTTAAGCGGGTTGAAGTGGTACAGTTGCCTGGTATACATAGATGATATTGTAGTGGTTGGTGACAGTTTTGAGTATCACATGTACAATTTGGTGGGTGTATTGAAAAGGCTTAGGGAGGCAGGACTGAAGGTAAAACCCTCAAAGTGTAGTCTGTGCCAAAGAGAAGTCCAGTATCTTGGACATGTGGTTTCAGCAGAAGGGATTTCTACAGACCCAACTAAAGTAGAGGCAATATGTAATTGGCCAACTCCAACATGTAAGCAAGAATTTCTAGGCCTGGCCAATTACTATACGAGGTTTATTAAAAACTTTTCCTCTATTGCTAAACCATTGCAACGCCTAATAATGTGTTCCACTAGAATGAGTTGTGTCAGAATGCCTTTGATGAGCTTCGCAGATGTCTTGTTTCCTCACCAGTCCTGGCATACCATGACTATTCAAAATGTTTTGTCCTAGACACTGAAGCAAGTGATGTAGGGATAGGGGCAGTGCTATGACAACCTTCTGAAGATGGGTCTGAACGTGTAATAGCATACACTAGCCATTCCCTTAGCAGGCAGGAACAAAGATATTGTGTAACTCGTAGAGAACTACTGGCAGTGGTGGAGTTTACACACCATTTTAGGCCATACCTACTGGGTAGACAGTTTACTCTAAGGACCGACCATGGTTCTTTAGTTTGGTTGCAAAATTGTAAGGAACCTGAAGGGCAGCTAGCCCGCTGGTTGGAAAGGCTACAAGAATTTGAATTTGTGGTCATTCATCGTCAAGGTACCCAACATTGCAATGCAGATGCCCTTTCCAGAATTCCATGCAGGCAATGTGGTCGTGTTGACCAAGGAAAGGAGGTTGAATTTAGTGCATCTGTGAGTGTATTGCCAGCCTTTCCCTTCCAATCCTATTCTTTAGAAGACATGCAGAGGCTACAAATGGAGGATGCTTCAATCAACCTAGTATACCAGGCGGTACGGCATGGTCAAATACCTCCTTTAGATGTCTCCAAAACCTGGAGTAGGGAAAGTCGTCTTCTCCTCCAGAAGTGGCAACTTCTGTGTATCAAAAACAGCGTGCTGTGGAAACGGATTGATGGTGGAGATGATGGACTCCAACTTGTGTTGCCCTCTAAACTTCAGGCTAGTGCTATACATGATCTCCATGAAGGTGCTGTTGGAGGACACCTTGGGGAGGAGAAAGTGTTGTCTCACCTAAAAGAGCGCTTCTACTGGCCAGGATGTGCAGAAGCAGTGAGAAACTGGTGTAAATCCTGTTTGACCTGTGCCACCAGAAAAATGACTGTTCCCAAAAGTTTTGCAGTCCATCCAGTCTGGATACCCTATGCAGTTGGTGAGTATTGACATTTTAGGTCCTTTACCAGTGACAGAGGAAGGAAATAAGTACGTGTTGGCAGCTGTAGACCACTTCACAAGATGGGTGGAAGCATTTCCAATCCGGAATCAAGAAGCTACAACAGTTGCTAGGAAATTAGTTGATGAATTGTTTTGCCGGTTTTCTCCCCCAGAACAATTGCACTCTGACCAGGGCTGACAGTTTGAATCAGGATTGATAGAAGAAATATGCAAGCTTTTGGAGATCAGAAAGTTACGTACGACACCCTACCATCCACAGGGAAATGGCATGGTCGAAAGATTTAATAGAACACTCTTGGACATGTTGGTAACTACTGCACACAACCATCCATCAGACTGGGATCTCTATATCCGGAAGGTTTGCCTTGCATACAATTCCAGTATCCACTCTTCTACAGGGTTTAGCCCATTTTTTCTTATGTTTCGGCGGGAAGTGAAATTGCCAATAGATTTAATGTATGGTTCTAATCCTATTGAGCAGACTACACTTCCCGAGTATGTGCAGAAGCTGAAGAATGGCTTAGAAAATGCATACTGTCTAGTGAGAAAACGATGTGAGGCAGAAGAGTATTTATGATGAGAAGGTCCACGGTAAACCGTTTAACTGTGGTGATTTAGTGTGGCTGTACTCACCAGCTGTACCACGAGGTAAGTCTAGAAAATTGCACCATCCGTGGAAGGGTCCATTCAAAGTCGTCGAGCGTGTGGCAGAATGCACATATAAAATAAAATGCATTAAGGGAAATTAAGGGGACTAAAACACAGTGTGTTCATTTTGACAGGCTCAAACCAGCTGTGGCAACATCAAACCCCGTGCGAGAAGACTTGGCTGCAGTGCCAACGCCAACATCTACGACAGCAAGTCCAGATACCGTACCTCCGGAGTGGGCAGATGAAATTCTCTGCCTGGATAGTGATGAAGAGGAGGCTGAGGAGCTTGATCATAGGGTTGCTGACGACGAAATTATGGAAGCTGTCCCTGGACCTGAACCTGCTGCTGTAGAACACCCTGCACCTGCAGCTGCTGTAGAGCTCCCACGATGTTACCCCATGCGAAACAGGCAAACCCCAGACCGCTATGGGCCCTACTTGCAGCATTGATGGGAGGGAGTGGTGTAATGATGACGTACACAGTCGCGCATCTCCAGACATGGAGAGACGCGCATCTTGGAGTCCTTTGACCCCTCTATTCATGTGAAACTATATATTGTCGTATTTTTGTATACTGAGTATCTGTATTGTATTTGGTGCTTGTGGTTGTACTGAACTCTGCTATTATTAAACTTGGCCGCGTTACACTACATTTCAAAAATAAAAATTGGGCAGCGATAAGTTTGGATATAATTTGTTACAAATTGTGAGATAATTATGTGATTTTCATCAATATGTAAACAATACAACAATTTGTTATTGTGATTCCCTCAGCATTCGCTATGGTAAGTCACTAATGTACCACAGATGGGTAACGTTTTTTCTCATTGTCAACTGACACACTTTGGTGAGATAAAAATGAGTGAAACACGGTAATTAATTATAAAACAGCAGTTGTCAAAACTGTGATGTATTGGCATACGTATATTTAGAGTGCAGTTGTGCGCATGCTCATTGATTGAATGATCCTTTTTGTTAATGAGTGAATCGTGACTGAGAGCCAAGTCTGGGGGTCCAAGACACTACAAATTGGCGACGAGGGTAAACGTAAGCTGCACGTCGGCGCGAAATGACGTATCACGGCAAGTTGAGCGAGTTTGATTCAACTTCCGAGGACTGGCCTTCGTACGTGGAGCGTATGGAGCAGTACTTCGCGGCGAACGACGTCGGTGACGAAACGAAGAAGCGTGCGATTCTACTCAGTGTCTGTGGGTCCTCAACTTACCGCCTCATTCGAAGTTTGCTGGCCCCTGTGAAGCCAGGTGAGAAATCATACTCTGACATAGTTGCGCTAGTCACTACTCACCTTAACCCGAAACCATCTGTTATTGTTCAGAGGTTTAAGTTTAATTGTCGAGTAAGGGGGGAAGTCGAGCCTATTGCTGATTTTGTAGCGGCATTGCGAGCATTGTCGGAACATTGCGAGTTTGGCATGTCGTTGGAGGATGTTTTAAGGGACCGCTTGGTGTGCGGGATTAACAACCCTTCAATACAGCAAAGGTTATTGGGTGAAGGGGGTCTGACGTTCAAGAAAGCATTAGAGTTGTCTTTATCAATGGAGTTGGCTAACAAAGGTTCAAGTGAATTGCAGGCTGCTACGAAGTCAGATGAACAGGTGCAGACTGTACAAAAGTCTAGGGGCCTACAATGTTATAGGTGTGGTGGGAACCATTTGGCTCATGTGTGTAGGTTAAAAAACTTGATCTGTAGTCAATGTGGCAAGAGGGGGCATGTTGCCAGGGTGTGTCGGAGCAAAGCTACACTGAATGCACCACAGAGGGGTAGGCATGATGTGGCAGCACTTGACGAGGACATTCCCTTAGAAGAGCCATCTGTGCGTACTTTGTATACCCTTGCCACAAAGGAGGCCCCATTTCATGTGACCTTGAAATTACATGGGGTGCCTGTTTCAATGGAAATAGATACGGGGGCAGCCAGAACTGTTATGAGTCAACAAGCATTCAAGTCAACTTGGGGCAAATCCGTAGCCCCTGTGTTGATGATACACATATCAAATTGTGTACATATACAGGAGAATCACTTAAAGTCTTAGGGGTGGCAGATGTTACTGTAATGTACAAAGGACAAGAGACAAAGCTGCCCTTGGTAGTTGTTGGGCAAGGAGGGCCCAATCTTTTAGGACGTGACTGGTTGCGTGCTTTGAAGTTAGACTGGGGAGCCATTCGTTTAATTTCTGCAAATGCAAAACATTCCAGTTGGGAGCAAATTCTTAAAAATCATGCAGCTCTTTTCAAAGAAGAGCTGGGCACAGTGAAAGGAGTAGTGGCAAAAGTCCATGTGGAAGCAACAGCAGCTCCATCTTTCTACAAATATCGTTCAGCCCCATTTATTATGAAGGAAAAGATAGAGAAAGAGCTAGAGCGCTTGGAGCTAGCAGGAATTATCACACCTGTACAATTTTCAGAGTGGGCCGCCCCAATAGTACCGGTGGTGAAAGCTGATGGTTCGATAAGAATTTGCGGGGATTATAAATTAACACTGAATCGTGTAGCCAGGATAGAAACATACCCTATTCCACGTGTTGAAGAGTTGTTTGCCGTTTTACGAGGAGGTGAAAAGTTCTCCAAAATAGATTTGTCAAGTGCATATCAGCAGATTGTTCTAGATGAGCAGTCTAGGCCTTATACCACCATTAACACTCACAAAGGGCTTTTTATGTATAACAGATTGACATTTGGTATAGCATCGGCTCCAGCAATTTTCCAACGTACGATGGAAACCATCCTACAGGGGTGTCAGCGTACATGTGTGTACTTTGATGACATATTGGTTACAGGGTCTTCAAACGACGAACATTTGGCTAATCTGGATAGTGTGCTTTGTAAACTCGAGGGAGCGGGCTTACGACTCAACCGGGCTAAGTGTGCATTTATGCTACCTAGTGTTGAGTATTTAGGGCATAGAATCGACAGGGAGGGATTGCACCCTACTGAAGAGAAGGTCATAGCAATCCACAATGCACCTGTACCTACAAGCGTAACAGTGCTGAAATCATTTCTGGGACTCCTTAATTACTATTCTAAGTTCTTACCCAACGTATCATCCACGTTGGCACCACTGTATCTACTGTTACGAAAGAAGCAGAAGTGGGTATGGGGTAAAGAGCAAGAGGAAGCTTTCCTCAGAGCTAAAAGAATGCTTCAGTCATCGGCTCTATTGGTTCATTATGATGGGAACAAGCCGTTGCTGTTAGCATGTGACGCATCCTCATACGGAGTGGGTGCTGTGTTATCACATGTGATGTCTGATGGGTCAGAAAAACCCATTGCGTTCGCATCACGATCAATGACAGCTGCTGAAAAAGGGTACTCGCAGCTCGACAAAGAAGCCTTGGCCATCATATTTGGAGTTACTAAATTCCATCAATATGTGTATGGAAGAATCTTCACTATTGTGTCAGACCATAAGCCATTAATATACATTCTTGGTGAGAAAAATGCTATTCCACCAATGGCTTCAGCTAGGGTACAACGGTGGGCTTTGACGCTTTCTGGCTATCAATACACCATTAAGTACAAGGAAGGCATAACACATGGTAACGCTGATGCACTCAGTAGGTTGCCGTGTCCTTGTACCAGTGATGCAAAAGCTCAACAGACCCCAGGTGAATTGGTGGGGTTGATCGATCTGCTAAACTCCTCAGCCACAACAGCCAATCAAATACGGAAGTGGACGGATAAGGATCCTACACTGTCCCTGGTGAGACAATTTCTTTTGACAGGATGGCCCAGTAGCAACTTAGCAGAGGAGTTCAAACCGTATGTGACTTGAAAGTTAGAACTTAGTGTTTTGGATGGGTGCGTGTTGTGGGGAGCAAGAGTTGTGATACCACCTCAAGGGAGAGCAAATATCCTGCAGGAGTTACACGAGGTCCAATTGGGTATGAACAAAATGAAGGGTTTAGCTCGTGGGTATGTTTGGTGGCCTAAATTAGACAGTGACATAGAAGACCTGGTGCGGAAGTGTGATGTGTGTCAATCTTCAAGGTCTTTACCGGCAGTAGCTCCACTGCACCCTTGGGAGTGGCCACAGCAACCCTGGTCTCGTTTGCACCTAGATTTTGCGGGACCTTTCTTGGGTCACATGTACTTAGTGCTTGTGGATGCTTATTCTAAATGGATGGAAGTCCAAGTGATGAAAACAATTACATCCTCAGCAACAATCGAAAAACTCAGGGCTATATTTGCTACTCACGGACTTCCTTGTAAAATTGTGACTGACAATGGACCCTCCTTTGTTAGTCAAGAGTTTAGAGAATTTATGGAACAGAATGGGATTGTGCATATTAAGTCTGCACCATATCACCCAGCAACTAATGGTTTAGCGGAACGTGCTGTGCAAACTTTCAAGCAAGGTTTAAGGCATAACAGCATTGGCACAATAGAAACCAGGCTGTCAAGGTTCTTGTTTCATTATAGAATCACTCCACATAGTACAACCGGTTTGTCACCAGCGGAGTTGCTGTTCGGAAGGAGACCTCGATCTCGGTTGGACCTAGTACATCCCGACTTGTCAAATAAAGTAGAGTCGAGTCAAGCAAGACAGAAACAAGGTCATGACACACCAAATATGGTATCCCGTACTTTCAGCTTGGGGGACAGAGTTTATGTATATGATTTTCACAACCCACACAAATGGATTCCTGGTATTGTAGTGGAACTGACAGGAAGTCTTTCTTACAAGGTGAGATTGCAGGATGGTGTGGTAGTTCGTCGTCACGTGAATCATATTAGAAGTCGTGCTGCAGTTGCAGGTGGTGAGCTTAACGCTGATCCTGTTGCACCAACGGCCACCTCCCTTCAGCCAGACATCATGGATGATGGTCCAACTTCAGATTTTTCCTATGACCCAGCACCACTAGCAGATAGCACAGCCACTGAAGAAGATAGAGATGCAGTTATCATCCCAGAGGACTCTGACACCGGTCCACAGGAGGCAGTAAACCTTCCTCAGGAGGTAGCACCAGTTCCACCGATGACCTTGCGGAGATCAACCCGAGTTAGACAAGCACCTGACCGCTACTAGACAGAGAACACACATATTGACTATTATTGAAGTGCATAAATGTATAGTTGTGTGTTAAGGGGGGAGGAATGTGATGTATTGGCATACGTATATTTAGAGTGCAGTTGTGCGCATGCTCATTGATTGAATGATCCTTTTTGTTAATGAGTGAATCGTGACTGAGAGCCAAGTCTGGGGGTCCAAGACACTACAAAAACTAACAACGGTTCAAAGCTAATGTTTATGATGTAACTACACGTAGCTCATAATCATTGTTATAATTTTATAATGCTATAAAAATGCCTTACACCTGAATCGCTATAGCTTCCAGACAATTACATGTACATAGCTATCAACGTCCTATTTTCAACACTTCATACTGCACCAATTCTCTATGGTAAAGTACATTTTGGGGTCTTGCACTAGCTCGGTGCCAGTATTGCAACATCTGATACCCACGTGGTACAAACCCACCATAACTTTCAGCAGGAGTAATCATATCATATCAAATTGGGTTTGTAGGTAGATGGGTCCCTTAGTTATTGGATTGTTCTGTTAAAATTCATCTGTTAAATTGAGACAAACTAAGTGCACATTTTCCTGCTTGATTTGCACCAGTGATATAATCACTGCCTCCCCATACACTGTATCTCCGTAACGGATGAATAAAAATTAATGAACAGAAAATCCCTACAAACAGGATGTGAAAAGATTTGATTACTCCTGCCAAAATTTAAGGTGGGTTTGAACCCCTTGGAATATCGAACATCACAATACTGGCACGAAGCTTGTGTAAGACCCCACAATACATTTTATAATAGAGAAATGGTGTATTATAAAGTGTCAAAAATAGTAAGCTGATAGCGTTAATCGTTCAGAAGTTATAGCCATACAGGCGTAAGGCATTTTTATAACATTATAAAATGATAACAATGGCGACATCTTTGCGTGAACTGTCCCATACAGCCTGTATAATTATAATCATATATACATGTATATATGGGACAATGTCCAGCAAAATCACCATTCAGAGTTTTAAATTTTATCACTATATAAATTTTACATTGAAAAAAACAGTATATCTTTGTAATGGTACAACATTTTCCTTTCAGATCTTGTACACTTGTTCCCACATCATCTCTCTATATGGAAATCGATATTGGTGCTCTAATTATTTTCCATGACATGAATGCAAAGATTACTAACCCAACAGGTTAGAATCACTCATCTCTCCATGTACATGTACAATGTTGAAAATGCGTCAAATTCGAGATGTACATAATAGAGGAGTCATTTGTTCTGTTCATTAATTTGTATGTCATCCATTACAAAGATACAGTTGAGCAAACTATGTGCACGTTTTCCCAATTGATTCGTGCCAATGATATAATTACTGCCTCTCCATACACTGAGCAGGATGTGATTTGCCAAAATCATTAGCACGAATCAAGCACCAAAACATGCATGTAGTTTGTTCAACTATATCTCAGTAACAGATGAATACAAATTAACGAACAGAACAAATCAATAGGTATAGGATTCCTCTATGTACATGTACATCCTGAATTTGACACATTTTCAACACTTGTATGTGGAGAAATGGGGAATTCTAACCCGTTAGGTTAGCGATCTTTGCATTCACGTCATGGAAAACAATTAGAGCACCAAAATCGATTTCCACATAGGGAGATGATGTGGGAGCAAGTGTACAAATTTTGAAAGGAAAATGTTGTACCGTTACGAAGAAATACTGTTTTGTTCAATGTACAGTGGAGATCGTGATACTTGAACGAAAAAAAAAATTGACATTAATCTCAGTTATGGCTAAGTAAGTGGGCGGTGGTACGACTCAAACCAAGAACGGTTCTTTTCAGAACCAAGCATAATCCATCTGTGAACGACGGCGGAGAGCAAGCAAAGGGGTAACGCGTACTTGGGCATCGCTGCAGGAGAGAAAAGTTCCGAGAGTAATCCCAGCAATGCCCAACCACTGCCCAGGTATGCTCTACTCCTATACTTACTCTCCGCCATTGGTCACAGCTGGAAAGAATCGTTTTCAGCTTGAGTCGTACCACCGGACCGCCCACTTTATCAGCAATAACTGATTATAACAGCACGTTCTAATGAAATTCATCTGAAAATTGTGCTGTTTTTAAAGCCAGAAGTTTGGCAACCAGAATTCTAGTGGAAAAACAAGCTGGTACACTGTAAAAAGGGGCCCAAATGGTGCAATAATCATCGCTCGGAACAACTACATGCTTTGATTAGCATGAATCGAGCGCTTCGAAACACTATATGCCAAACACATATAGTCTTTATAAGTTACGTATCGCTCGAAAATACCCGAACGGTTTCCCGGGTTCAGAATCTGGCTCGGCCAAATCATTTAGAGGTTGGTGCTTAAGCTACATCCCAATAATCATCCTGATCCGCTATCCCTGAGTGAAGATAAATAGGAAAACTCAGTTGACAAGACTGGGATCACTGAAAACGAAAGTGGTAGAACGTGACAGTCACGTGATGCATCATATTTTTTGTCTACTTGATGACAATTGTATAGCCCATGTATCTGCGCATTTAGATTTTCAATATCACATGTGGTTATTGTTTTAAATTCAAGTAAACATAAAATTAATGTCAATTTTTTTTTCGTTCAACTATCACGATCTCCGCTGTAGAATTTTTATTAAAACTCAGAAGGGTGATTTTGCTGGACACCATCCCATATTTATTTACATGTAAGAGATCAAATTTATTTATGCATAGCCTTTCTTAGTATATATGTGTGTGTACACTGTAAACACATGTAAGTCACAACTGTTGGAAAGATCATTCTGCATTTTTTTGGTGCCATGAGGTTAGGAATACTTTAGATTTATTTTACAAGGTCGTTGGGTATTCATAAATATTCTTTGGGCCCCTTGGTATCAGCATTAAACAACTTACAAAAGGCTAAGAAGTTGGATAATTGAAGCTCTCCCGTTTTTATCATTTCTCTGAACATCATAGTAAAATCGCGGCTTTCTTTCATGATTTGGGGGGTTTACTTATGCCATTACATATACAATGTAAGTGTTAAAAATATAAAACTACCTAGATCAATTAACTAGATTGCTAACATCCAAAAATCATGAACATACCAACGTTTTTACTATTGTAACGGGAGTCCTGGCTCATACAGAACTGCGCTTGCGCACTGGAGGAGAACATTCCCAATCCGTAGTATCTATAGTCCCTATTTTTGTATATGTGTATCATTGTAACTAGGATTGCTGCGTGTGAATCGAACCTGATTACATTAGCGTAGTCGGCATGACAAGACCCCTACTATTGCCTGAGCCCTTAAGCGGTGAGGCGGCGGAGGATTGGTCCGAATGGATTAACCACTTTGGAAGCGTGGCTATGGTCAATAAATGGGAAAGCACAGAGGAAAAACTGAAATGGCTGTGTGTACGACTAACAGGGAGAGCGCAGGCAGTCTTCCGCAAGCTTCCAGAGGATGTCTGAGGGGGTTTCAGTAAGTGTGCTGATGCCTTACACCGTCGTTTTGACCCCGATAGCAAAAAGGAGCTGTATGTTGCCGAGAAGAAGGCAGACAGGTGAGGACTGGGCGTCCTTTGGAGACACTTCACGCACACTTGCCGACAAAGCATATAGTGACCTCAAGGAGAAGGCATGCGAAAGGCTGGCTCTAAATCAGTTCCTAGCCCAGATTGAAAATTCACAGGTAGTGTTTGGGGTAAAGCAACGGAGACCAAAAAATGTAGATGAGGCTGTGGCTGCTACGGTTGAGTTGGAGTCATATCTACCAAGTGCAGGTAGGCCAGTCGCCAATGCCTTTACACAACCGCAGTAGAGTGCAGGCGCCTCATAAGGGGACAGTGCGTCCGCTGTCTCCACTGTCAAAGCTCGCAGTGAACCCCTTCTGGAAGAGATAAGGTCGCTCACTAGAAGGTTGCAACAGCTGGAAGGACAGGTAAGCAAGAAAGGAGGAGTTCCATCAGTTCAAGAGCGGAGGAAAGGGCATAGTATGATGGTGTGCTGGAGTTTTGGCGAGCATGGACACATAGCAAGAGCATGTGCGAATCGTGCAACCCTTCAGCAGCAGGAAAATTCCGGCCTGCCATGAGAGGGAGGAGCTTTGAAGGCCCAAGGTAGTACTTACATGTATGCACCCACTCTTTCTGTATCTTGTGAAGCTAGTTACCGTGTATGTGGTCTACTGGGATCAGTGCCTGTTGTATTGGTGGTAGACACAGGATCTGCAGTCTCCCTTCTGCGAGAAGATGTCTGGACACGGTTGTGCATGAATGGGACACAATACAAGTTGCAACAATGGACTGGTAAAACACTGGCTAGCGTTAATGGCACGCTATTGTCGGTAAAAGGTGTTTTACATGCTCATGTATCCATTGAAGGTGCTAAGTTCAAAGCTGCCTTTGTAGTGTGTAGTGGATTGCTGGTCGAAGCACTTGTGGGGTTGGACTTTGTTCATTCTCATGGTTGTATAATTGACTGTGCCCAGAGAATACTATCTTTTCCTTCTAAAGGCCTATCCCTAGGGTTGCAAGCTTCATCTCACTTTACTCAAGTAATTGACATAGTGGGGCTGATGGTCTGGCCTGACAGGCCGGCCTGATAGGTCGGCCTGACAGGCCGGCCTGATAGGTCGGCCTGACAGGCCGGGCTGGCCTTCAGTAACCCTGAAAAGAAGCATTTGCATTACTTACAAAACATGCAGTGACATGGTGTGTTGATAGGTACTTAAGTTCTTATCTAGACGTTAACTCTAAACTGTACATGTACATGCACTTCTTTGATTGCATAATGTAGACTGTATAAAAGGTTTGTGTTACATGTACATGGATATAAATTTTCAAGTGGTAAAATGCAAGAGAACAATTTGTTTGAATGCTAAGAAAACATCCGTTTCCTTCTCTTCCATTCCTACATGTACATGTACATGTACCAGGGAATGCTTCATTTACATGTAGCAGAAGAATGCAAACAGAGAACTTTGTCCCAGAAACTTGACAATCGTCTGTTCCAGACATTGTTAGTGTCTTCTTCAGTGGCCGATAAAGCGCGCATTTTTTTCTGAATCAGCCCCTCACTCTGCTTCCTGGTTGCCTGTGGTACCATCTGCTGTCCACTTGGAACCCAATGAGTTTTTGGTAGCTTTAAAATGGTGGCTTGTCCATGATTTGTCCAGGGGTTCATTATGTCCACTTTGCCCAGACATTGCACTTGATCCTCTAGGCCAACATGCAGTGACCTGTAGACGGGGAGGTGATGTAGTGATGTGCCATAATCGGTTGCGAGATGCAACTGTTGCCTTTTGCCACAGTGCTCATCTGGGAGTTAAGG
The DNA here is from genome assembly GCA_949361645.1 of Spongilla lacustris. NCBI lineage: Eukaryota > Metazoa > Porifera > Demospongiae > Spongillida > Spongillidae > Spongilla > Spongilla lacustris. The sequence goes on along the minus strand of OX442421.1, from coordinate 3,995,515 downwards.
TGGAGGTTGGTAGCCGATTAACACCGGATCTTAGGCAAACTCATCCAGCTAATGTTTTGGTAGTGGACTGGGAGAGAGGAAGACCAGCTGCGTGGGATGTCAGTGTAACCTCACCACTCACCCAGGGCTGCTGTGCTGAATGAGGCAAGAGTGACTGCAGGTGCTGCAGCTGCTGCTAGCGAGCACATTGCAAGTGATCCGAAGTGCCAAGAACTAGGTTGGGTATGTGTTCCTCTGGCTGTTGAGACATATGGCAACTGGGGCAGAGAAACACACACCACTTTTACCCATCTGGCTACTCGGCTTGCTATCTGTGCTTCTCTGCCGAAAAGTAGGGTCACTGCTGACCTTAATGGCAGGCTTAGTCTGGTGTTGGTTCGTTGCATAGCAAGAGCAATTTTGACACGACATCTGCCCCAGTCGTTTAAGTAGATGATGTTTCAGAACATTAGTTAGGTTTAGGTACTTTTTAATAATGTGTTTGATAAGTACATGTAGTTGTTATGCTTGTGAAATAAATCAATATCACCTTTAAAGGTTATTTTTTAAAATTAAAAAAAGCAAACATGCGCAAAAAAAGGATTGAATTAGGCTGGCAATGCATGAGTCATGGGGTTAAGCTTGCAGTTTCATGGCTGCCTGTACATATTAGTCTGACAATTGGTCAGGGTATAATCGCACACTTACATGTGCTTTCCCTTCTTCTGATTGTTCTCAGTGGGTTTGTATATGGTTTATTAATAGTGTTAGCGTACTTGTAATTACATACATAATGCAGAGTACACTATCAAAGCAAACTTACAGGACAGGTTTTGACACGGCAGATAAGCTAGAAGACGCCTGGAAAAAAAAAAAAGAGCTCACTCACAAGAACACACATGAATGTGCACTTACCAATGGCTGTCCGTGCTCAAAAGTAATAACTCTTTTTACTTCCATTGGATCCATTGAAGAACTAATCCAAAACTCCACTTCACATCGACACGAGACTTTGAGAACATATATTTCAAATGTATATGCCCCTAAAGAAATACAATGTTCAATAAAAATGACATAAATAAGTACATGTGCATACATGTACATATATCATGGTAAAACAGGATGTAATACATGTACATGTGTATGTACACATATGCACCTATAATAATAATAATAATAATAATAATTTCATGTGCATGTAATATACACATAGGCAAGTAATGGCATAAATTAGATATGCACTTGTATACTGCCCCTAAAATGCGTAGCATTTACAAAAAATAGATAAATCAACATTGTTCAGCATTAACCTAAACGTTCTTTCTGAGGATGATTTAACAACAGTGTCAGGCAGTGAGTTCCAAATCGGTATGATTCTAACTGAAAAGAAATTTGCACGGTAATTGTGATGTGGTGTTGTTAGAGGACTAAGTTTGATGGAGTTCCCTCTTGTTGTGTAAGGTGACAAGTTTATGTGGAAAAAATCTGATGCATCAAGGTCAACAAGTTTTTTCACTATTTTAAAGCACATAACTAGATCCAAAAACACTCTTCTATACTCCAATGAATGAAATCCAAGCATAGAAAGCCTATCAGCATAACTAGTCATAGGTATCTTTATTCTTTTAAAGAGTGATCTGGTAAAGTAACGTTGAACTCTTTCAAGAGTTTTAATATCTTTTACAAGCCAAGGATTCCATACTGGAGCATTATATTCCAGAATGGGTCTCACATATGAATGAAACACTCGACACAGCGCAGATATATTCAGTGTACGAAGAGCTTTAAGTAGGAGTGAACACCTTTGAAAAGCCTTAGCAGCAATATATGCACAATGCAAGCTCGGTTTAAAATCAGATGTGATATGTACACCTAGGTCACGGATATCAAAAACTCTATTCAAAAGCACGCCACCTAGAGAATAAGAGTGACTCGCTGAGTTATGCCCAAAGGATATCACGCTGCACTTCTGAAATGCAATATTAAGCTGCCAGGTTTGAGACCACACACTAAAAATTAATAAAGATAAAGTCAAAGGTGAAGATGAGTTGGATGAATGAGTAGCATAAAGTTTGGTATCATCTGCAAAAATTTTAGCTTGAACTGGTGGCTCTAAACACTCAGGAAGGTCATTGATATAAATGAGGAACAATAGAGGTCCAAGTACTGATCCTTGAGGAACACCACTGGATACAGGTAGGGAAGAAGATAAGGACTGACCAATATAGACTTGCTGTGAACGATTCGTAAGAAAAGAAGATAACCACTTTACCAAGGAAGAACTAAATCCATAGCATTCCACTTTATGCAGAAGCTTAGTGTGAGATATAGAATCAAACGCTTTAGCAAAGTCTATATACACAGAATCAACCTTATCGCCAAAATCAGTATGTAGAGTCCATTCATTAAGTGTCATTAACAATTGAGTACAAGTGGAACGCCTGGCAAGAAAACCAAACTGGTCTTTCGAGATAAGACTGTTTGAACGTAGAAAGGTAACCATTGATTCACACACAATAGACTCCATTACTTTGCAACAAACACTAGTAAGAGAAACTGGACGATAATTGCTGGGTAATTTACGCGAACCTTTCTTGAAAATAGGACAGACCATCGCCTTTTTCCAACTTAGAGGTATATCCCCACAATCCATAGACAGTCTAAAAAGCCTGGACAACGGTATTGCAATACCAGGGGCGACTGATTTTAAAAACCCAGCAGGAAAACCATCTGGTGTTCTAGAGTATTTGGAAGGAAGACGATTTAGGGCACATATAACATTATCATAAGTAAATTCAACTTGTTGAGAAACTTGTATACTAGATACCGCAGGATGGAAGATGGGTAGAACACCATTATCAGTTGTAAATACAGAAGAAAAATAATCATTGAAAACATTGCATTTGTCATAATCCATTGTAGCAAGGGAACCGTCTGACTTCATTAAAGGTGGGATAGACAATGTGTGACAAAGTTTCATATTCACATATGAATATAGTTTAGATAAATCATTACTGTTGATGACATATGACTCACGATAATCATAAAAGGATTTCACCGCCAGTTCATACTCCTTAGCAATTTTGTTGTATTTCACTCTATTTTTATGAAACCACTTCTTCTTTAAGAGCAACAATTTACGAATATGTTTTAAACATTTTGGTTTACTAAATAAAACGACCCTTCGTAAAGGAACAAACTTTTCAATGCATTCATTTAACTTCATAGATAAAACATCCCAATAAACATCCACCGAACAAGATTGATCAAGCATTTGCCAATTGACATCCATTAAGAAAGATATCATTGAAGTGTAATCTGCAGCTTTAAAGTCTCTACAATACAAGATGGAGTTTGCGGTATGATGGCAAGGACATACAATCGTGAATTCAACACATGAATGATCGCAAGAGATAACAAAAAGGATCAACAACTGAAATATCAAACAATATATTGACATCAGAAACCATCACAAGGTCGATACAGTGATTTCCCCGAGTAGGGGAATTAACAAGTTGAGTAAGACCATTTTCTAAGACACACGTCAAGAAAAGACTGCTACAAATTGAACCATTATTGACAGGGACACTCCAATCAATGTGTGGGTAATTAAAATCTCTACACTTAACAGCCTCACATCCAGAAAACATGCATACATGTATGTACTCGGGACAATCTGGCCCAAGCGTACCCATGTTTCAGCACTACCATCTCAAACTTCTTCCTAACTTTATATACTGTTAGTAGCCCCCAACAGGTTGCCAAATTAAAATAGCCACCCTTTAATTTTGCATCGTTGGAATGATATGACCTCTCAAAGTGGTGACCTTTTGCATGCATGTGATTGTACTGTGCTTCCTTCTCTTGTACAAATTACAGTTGTTGCATCCATGTGATCTAGCGAACATTTTTAACACCAATTGAAAGCTCTCTCATAGGGGTATTAGAACAGCAGAAAAGTTGGGTTTGCCATCCCATCCACTTGTGTTTGTTTGGTTCCTGAGTGAGTTGCCAATCCAAATCCCACCAAAACTCAGCTTCATTGCATGGGAAATTGGTATAAAATAATTCAGAGTGGGATGGCCATGGAATCACTTGAGACATGAAGAAAAAATCCTTTTATGAGCATAAACTTCAAAGGAAGGTAACAAACCAAGAAGCCATACTGTAACAACAGTTTGGCTACCTTCCATAGAAATGCCTGTTGTTATGCCCCTAAAAGAGACTATTTCTTCATGTCCCATGTGATTCCATGGCCATCCCACTCTAAATTATTTTATACCAATTTCCCATGCAGTGAAGTTGATGTGTAATTTTGGTGGGATTTGGATTGGCAACTCATGCAGGAACCAAACAAACACAAGTGGATGGGATGGCAAACTCAGCAAGTTAATAACTGGTATTAACTTTTCTGCTATTCTAATACCCCTATGAGAGAGCTTTCAATTGAGTGTTCACTAGTTCACATGGATGCAACAACTGTAATTTGTACAAGAGAGGAAGCACAGTACAAAAACATGCAATAGGTCATCCCTTTGAGAGATCATATCGCCCCAGTGATGCAAAATTAAAGGGTGATAATTTGAATTTGCAACCTGTTTGCGGCTGTGCCAAAACACGGGTATGCTTGGGCCAGATTGTCCCATGCTTCACTTTCTGAACTGACATGTAATACAGCATAAACGATTCATATATCAACACATAAATTCCAATAATATCACAAACTGTAGAATGAAATTGACACATGTACAGAATGAATACAGTCACATTATACATTATTTTAACACACCTGATTAGGCAGTGGTACATGTAAGTTGATTATGTGTAATGCTAGATCAACTACAATTACATAAACACCATCGCATGCAGCCCCACTCTTTTAAGAGCTTATTATTAACACATTGATTTAAGAAAAATTCCAATAATACACATGTAATTGTAATTGCACAGACTGTAAAATGAAATTGACACATACAAAATGAATGCAGACATGTTATTACACAATTGTACATTATTTTAACACACCTGCACTGCAAGCAGACTATGGTTATACAGTTCTTATAACCATAGTCTGCTTGCAGTGCTGGTTAGGCAGTGGTAATGATTATGCGTAATGCTAGATCAACTACAATTACATAAACATTATCGCATGCAGCCCCACTTTTTTAAGAGCTTATTATTATCCTAGCAATGTATTATAAATCCTACTTCCTTTCTCAATGAGAAAGTTTTCAAAACTGAATCTTGCTGTACATCTTCATTTCAATTCATTGTCTCTAACACAGCTTCAGGAATGCATGACCACTGCATACTTAAATGTACACATTGTATAGTTTACATCAATATTTTAAGCACACCTGATTTTGGAGGTAGAAGAAATCCATAAATCTTATGTGCATATTTCCCTTTCAAATTGCTTCCACCTGCTACCTCGGAGTAGGACACAGTCAAGGTAGTGAGAGTTTTTCTCTCCTAAAATGGTCATGGTACATGGAACCATAAATTATAATTATCCCAAATACATGCATGTCCCATTTAACACTGCATATCATCAACTATACAACGCTAAGCATGGTAAAACAGACTGTAACATGTTACATGTAGATGCACTGTAAGGGTCTGGGGACCCTTATGTAATTACATCAAACATATTACTATGTAACACGGAACATTATATATGCACAGAAGGGAGAGAACAATCCATTTCCTCAGACCCCTTCGTAAATTAAGGCCAAGAAAATTATTGGAGGATGTATCAGTGTATGTGCATGTTAGAAGACTATTTAAACAGGCAGCTGTATGATGTAGACAGTGAATTGTGTATAACTATCAAAGGTAACGGAACAAGTCAAGTTGGAACCTCTACATGGACATATATAAGATAATTTCAGGACACTGTATTTGACCCGTGGCACATTATTCACAAATAGGTAAACATGTACATGTACACAAGTACATGTAGGTACATGTATATGCAGCAATCCTTACCTCTGGATACTTGGGGAAATTCCACCATAACCTCATGTCATCAACCAGATAGCCCGACATCCATCTCCACACATCATAGTTGACTTCACCAACCTTAACATATTTTTTAGATGTCATAAATGTGCCCCCAGTAAAGATGCATTGTGAAACCGAGTACACAGCAAGGTACTACATGTAAGCCTTAATCAGACAACCTATTTATTCTCTTACAACAACTATTTGAATAGCTTTGTATCATATCATATGTCCTATCAGTGTAACAGGTCTTCCAATCATAATCAAGGGTATTAAGCAATAATATAACTATAATAAGGAAGCTTTTTTACCTCTATTGCTGTATTCCTTCCAAACATTGGTATGCGTACTTGAAGTAGACTTTTCTTCGCTGTAAATGATGTAGATTTATTTTAATTCAGTAACATCACATACATTTCACTCAAGTACACAATTGCATATTACACAGCCAAATCTCAACAAATATCATGTCACGGAGTGTTCTGATTATTACATGTACATCTAATATTGTCACCATCCTCGTTGCATCTCATTTCCAGCTAGAAACGCTTTTTTCATGACCTTAAGGCTAAATTCTTGCATTAATTATTGACGAGTCATTAGAGCCATTATTGCATTAATTATTGACAAGTCATGAAATAGAGTCTTGCAAGCCAGACATACTTACATGCAGGCTTGGGACTAGCACACTGTATGTCTGGCTTGCAAGTATTTAGTTATTAAAACACATGTGGAAATGATCCAATGCGAGATTGAGGCATCGTATACATGTACAAATGGTTGTAGAGAGTGCTTGCTTGATGTCACCAACATAGCCACTTTTGCTATGAGATGGATCAAAACATGTGCAAGATCAGTTATGACGGAAGAACACTTTCCTGATCTGGCTTTGATTTCCATGCACTATACATAAGGAGCAATTGTGGATGATATCTGCAAGGCATTTGTGTAGTCCATCCCAGTACACTGTTTCAAGCATCCCTATTTCGTGATTGTAGAATATGAACATGGATCCGACAATTCTTATGATTGTGAATTTATAAATCAACAGTTTCAGATTACAGTATCCGCCATCCAGTGAATGACAACTGCATCTTTTCCTTATTTGAGTGCTTTTAAATATTGCGACTTGTTTTTTAGTGTAGTAAGGTTATATGAAGTGCAGCACTAATTCAAAATGAAAGAACCATACCTTCTTCACTCATGCACTTGGCTGAACAGTTTCAGTTCATTGTTAACAATCATAGCTGGTTCAATATTAGCACTGTACCATCTGTAATGCATTCTAAAGCAATCAACTTATCTGGAATCAATACCATGATGAACCTTTCATCTCCTAAGTTTACCTATGGAGCCGGTTGGAACTAATGCGATGTGCAGTGATGTTTAATTCCATTCTGAAAAATTACCTTCATCACCATACGGGATTGCAATGCTCAATTGTACCCAATATTAGAATTAATTCTGCTGCAACTTGCTTGCTATAAAATTCCCACATGTGACATCTTTTGAATGTGAGCGGAGTGCCAGTGCTCTCCAATGTCACAACAGATACATGAAGTCGTCAAGGGGTAAGAATGCATATCCAATCTTGCACTGTTGCACATTCACTATGAACAGCAGATCAATTAATTGAAAATGTCACTTCACCCAAGACAAATGAAATCAGAATCACTCATGAAATATTCCAATCCAAATGTAGGATCGGAAAGATGGCTACAGGGCATCATGCATGTATTATGCTCGGCGTAAACAGCTCCCTACCTAGTACCCCAAAAGTCCAATCCGTTTGCCCTAAAGTGATATTGCAACGACTCCGGCATTTCCTCCTGTATTTAATTTATTTGTGATTAGTGTTACAGTTGTCGTTTGCTTGGCTCTCACTTGTTTCCAAACCTTTACACTAGTGGGATCAGTAGCATCTGTGCTCACGGACAATCAAAAAAAATTCACAACGTTTTTGTACAACTTTTAGGTACTAAAAAAAGTGTTGGTTCCTGGGGCAGAGTCCCAGTCTCCCAGACCCTGGTGGGGGAGCTAACAGCGCTCCCCCATGTATGGCCAGTCCCCGTGGCTTTCTCAATTTCATACAAATCCTTCATCTGCCAGTGTGTGCCCTACCATACATACATGTATTATCCTGGCTACGCCACTGGTTTCAAGAGTCCACTTATAACATGCTTTGCACTCCCCAACACACAACCTGGCTACTGGCCTGAATGCAGTGTTTGTATTGCTACATGTATATAGGCCTACATGAAGGTTGCGTAGTAACCGTATGTTAGAACAGGCGGTAGATTACTGTTTTTATTTTTTTTTTAAAGAATCAGCTATGATTTATCGTGGGTTCGTTATTTGACGTCATTGTGTCATGTACATGTAGGTGGATGTATGACATCATTGTGTCACACCTATCGAAAAACGTCTCAAAATAGACCAATCGATCCAAACAGACCAGCCAATACCAATATTGACAGCATACATTCCATGCATAAGTGTAACAGGTCCTGCTTGCAGGCATATCTCTGCCTTGCATAACAATGGTAAGTATGAATAACACCCCAAGTATATTCGCTTACCGATTTCATAGTATTCCACGAGCAGGAACAAGGCTCCTATGAGACATAACAGTATAAAGCAAGCTTTACTAGAATTATTCATTCACACAATATGTTGCTTTTGGAACTTTATTTCTATATTCCCTGCCGTATATTTATAACCGTTATTTAGACAAGTCACATTTTTTGCTACCGTTCATCAGCCGGATTATATTGTCCTCTGTAATGAGAACATGCACGGAAAAAAATACGCTTGCATGTGTCGATAAGGAGTTTTTGAGAGAAAAACTCAACTTCAATACAAGTATTCGTTTGCTACTAATTTAAACTTCCGTCTGTTATGAGGACATGAAATCATTTGTAACTTGGATCGGTTATTAAAGTGAAGGACTAAAATAATATCAAGTACTAAAATATAGTAATTTAATATCAAAACTGTTACAGCAATTGTAATTCCCAGGGATAAAATGTCCATCCATCATTCCAAAGTCTTGTGTACTGTACATGTGTAGATTCTATTAACACAGTCCGAAAGTCAATTAACACCCACAATAATGTGAGTCTGAAGCTGTCATGTCAACAAATATAATTATGTTCATGTATACATGTGTGTATAATATATAAAAAAAAACATGTTGCTATTTACATAACATTATGGTCTCGTCATCCAGCCGGTCTTGGATTGTCCCATAGCTCTCCATAGGTATGAAAGTAGTGAACAAACCCAGGATATCGCAGTCTAAATGATTCCATACCAAACCCAGCAACCCTATTGGCGAGAAACATCGTATTAGCACAAAGACTAAAGAAACTCCATGATTTAGGTGCTAAATACATGTACATTACATGTCAATATATCATAGGCATAAAGAAGTATCTTACACACTCTCTGCTAGGATTTCCAATGCAAACTAAGTCCTTTAGCGTCATGAGACTCACACCAAGGTGAGCCTACTAGTAGAACACAAATGAACAAAAGATAGTTTAATATTTAAAAACTAAAACAAGGGATAAGAAATCCACAACCAAATTGATGCAGAAAAAGTGAGAACACCTGCATTAATTCAGGTGTCCAGATGACAAGGTTCAGATATTTTCCAATAATGTAATTACACATAATTACTCACTTGTCCAAAATGTCCCAGTCTTCTCCACCCCACTTGAACTTGTATTCATTGGTGTTATAACCACCAATTGCTGTCCAATCACTCTTGTACATTCCATATATTCCATATCCCTGTATCTCCCAAAAGCCTGATGAACAGTACAAGCACAGAGCTAAATGCAAGAGATACCTACATGTACATGTACATATACATGCACAAAAAATGACATGTTACTACTTTCCAATTGTTTAAAAATAAATATGTACTGCATCTTACATATAGCAGGTAATATAGTATAACGAAATCTCGCAATCTAATTGGTCACTTGCAGGTACATGTTGTATATTATTTTACACAGTTATCTAGCTGTTACACATAGATCTACATGTACAAGTACATGTAGGTACTCAAAGTGAAGAGAGTACAATATACATGTGTACCTGCCTTACATTTTATACATGTATAATAATTACTCACATACACATACAACATAACTAACCATTGCCCACATCACAAAGTTCACACACACCACCTTCCATCATCACACAATGCACATACATGTACAATCTCCACACACACTCAGGGTACATGTACTTAAACAATCATCGTGATCCATGTACATGTAGAATCCCTCGGGCCCTTAGCAGTGACTTGGATTCTAAATCACGTACATGTAGATCCCTCGGTATATTATACATGTACATGTACTAACATAATTTTGTGCCATAAAAAGTTTTACTCCGTGCTTTAAAATATGAGATAGATCTTACTCTGCCATCATGATTTCCTTAGAAAGGATGAAAATGAGGGTCTGAATGTGCATAAATGTACATTCCTTGTGTACATTATATCATGGAATGTTTGCTTTTTTTTTTTGAACAAACTACTACGCACAAATGACAACAACAAAAATCAACTTTAGTATGGCATTATGAGTACAACATACCGTTAATGTTCACTTCAGAATATCCTTTTGCAAGTCTCACTAAGATCGGAGCATATGCCATTTTTCCTTGGACAACATGCTGCATACAAAAATGCACATCATGTAAAGAGCAATAAATAAGCCATGACACATTCTCCAGCCCTGCATTGTAAGACAAGAAAAAAGTTGCCTACATTGTACATTAAAAAAAAACTTTGAAAACTCGCTAATTTATTAACTAGTTACAAACAGTCTAGTACATGTAGATGGCATATATACATGTATGCAGTACATGTACATGAACAGCCTCAATTGCAACATTAGTACATCACTTGTACAGCTTCTAATGCAGCTTTTACATGTATGTAATATTCTGATGACAATGAAACTTGAATTCCTGCATAGCACACAATCTATCAGAGCATACAGATTATCCTAACAGCACACTCACAACACACAAACAAAAAGACGAGTAGCAGCATTGCCAGAAAAGGGTGTGGCTTCTGCAATCCAAAGGCGGTGACCTAGCACCATTAGGAAGGAGTGGGTATTAGGATGCTAACTCAATGGTAGTTGGGACAAACATGAAACAAGGGTTGGAGGCAATGGAGGTGTAGTTTTAAAACCTTTTTGTCCTATAATAACATGCCGAAGGCAAGTTAACATCAGGAGATAGTTAGGGCTTTAGCATTAGGGCTACAAGGCGCGAAGCGCCGCCGATGCCGACTCCGAATCCGGGGTCAAATTGCACCCGCAGTGCTGTCCAGACACTCTTCATTGATAAAAACGAGCACCCGTAACAAAATTGAACAGCCTTGTCCCGAGTCCGCTTCGCGGACGAGGCGCCTTTGGCACCGTACTGCGCGCTTCGCGTGCTATACTCGCTCGCCTCACCCTGTGTTGCAAATGCTCCAGCCTTCATTGCCACTAAAGCCTAATAGGAAAGGGGCATAGCTGCATAGGTGTCGAGAAGGATGTACATGCAGATTATTTGTGGATCAACTATACCTGATTTCAATATGTCATTTTTAACTGCACTATGTAGGGGAGGAGTGGGTTAGTTGAGCCACTGGGTTAGTTGAGCCACCCCCTGTTTTAGCTCCATGAAGAAACATAATTGAATTATGTTAACATATATTGGCATTAAGTGTTATGACTAGCTTTTTGTCCTACTTTAGGATTTTGTTTTAGTATTCATCAGAATATGAAATTCAAAAATAAGAATTTTGACGATCAAAGTGAAATTCTGTTTTTACGGTTTGTGCCCCCATAATTTCTACACAATGACAATATTCTTGTTTCAGTCTTGGGTGTTTGAAAGTACATGTATGCAGCTATATTTATGTTTATAATAAATTATATACTTTGCTTCCTTTTTATACAACTTCGGTAGTTACAGGAAAAGTTAGTAGTGGGGTTAGTTGAGCCATTTGCAAAGGGGGTTAGTTGAGCCATACGCTTTAGCTGCAATTGTATGGCATTAAAATGATTTATTGATTGACGTAATAGAAATAGTGAGCTATGCTTATTTGGCTATGCAGCAATCTCAGAAGTATTCTGTTTTAATTTCTATATAGAAAAATGACTTTGAATAACATTAAAAACACTTGCCGATCAATTTCAAGAGCTCTCATTGAAAAAGTGTCATGCATTAGTGTATGAATTTGCTTTTATCAATGATTTGACAACATAAGGCCTAGACCTACTTATGTTAGCAATTATTGTGCAATGCAACTAACTTTGGCTGAAGACAGCATATGGCTGAACTGACCCATGTACCTGGCACAACTAACCCACTTGGCTGGGTTAATTGTGCCATTTGACACCTGTTGATTTTTAATAATGTCCCTATTCTCACGTACATCCCCAGTCTCTAACATTCCTATGACATGTACCCAAGTGATGCCCCTTTACATCAGAGTATTAACCTCTGCTTAATACCAAACCTCAGAGGCAGTATAAACCTAAACCTAAAAAGTGGCTCAACTAACCCACTCCTCCCCTACAGTGTACAGTGTAAGGTACACCAAGCCATAATTTGCCAACACTGCATACTAAGTTTAGATCAATGTATTGAAACTTAGGATTGGCCCAAAGACTTCAGGCCTTCATATTACATGTATATCAGCAACACTGAGGGCAACAAATGAGTGCTGTTTATTAATGTACTAATTATTAACAAATAAGTTGAAAGATATTGCACTTTACTTTCAAACCTATGAACCTTTCAAACCAAAGCAGCCAATATTTTATTTATGTGCCAGGACTTGGTGTCTACAAATCGGGGGTTTTTTGTTTTCATTTTTAGGGGATTAGGAATTAATTAAAAATGCATTGTTAGTAGTGTTGATTCAAGACCAGCAGTAGATAATCCCAAGCAATTTTTCCTTAAAGTAAACAGGTGATACTATACAATTAAAAATGCCTTTATTCAAAAATACATGTATCTCTTGTGCCTGGATTCGTCACATAAAAGTTTACACTTTATGAGGTTTATATATACTTTCTTCATCAAATGCTCAATGTCAGAGCATGCCTTGTGACCTTCTAGATAGCCAAATGTACAGCTTTTTGGTTTTCCTAAACGTGTTTGATATTGTCTCAGGATTTATTGAGTCCATTGCTTCTGGTATTATTTTTCACAGCTTTTGGAGTGTATAACTGTTATGTCCCACTTTGCACTACAAAGACTGAAGAGCTGTTATAATATATACAATTTCACACTCATGTCAAATAAGATTATGCAATCAAAATTGGTTTGAGTGGACAAATCACAGCAAATGGACATCACATACATGTATCACCTAAAATAGCCAATTTTGATTATATGATAGAGAGCCAAAAATAACACATATTTGGTTGCTATGGTAATGAGCTTTAGTTTTGTAATACTTGAAATAATGTTTTGGCACGTTACATGTATGCCTTGGTCACCTTACTAGTACGTGTATACTGTGATGTAGAAGGAAGGGATAAGGATGTCCTATTCCTTTAAAATGCTCGCCTTATTGACCAGATTAAAAATGTTGTGTGAGTTGAATGACTTAGAGAAACATACATGTATCAAGCAAGCAAGCAAGCATTGTTTTAAATCCTATGCAAGTATATATGTGTACATGTAATGTACAAGAAGAAAAAATATATAAAAAGGGTTATACAAATACATGTATGTACCAACCTTTCTAATGGAATTAATGAATCCAACTGGAATGTACAGGTGCAGATCCATAGTCATCACAATGCTATTTGGATCCTATAACAATCATAAAAGCAAAAAAACAGACCATACATGAATATTTGTGCAATGTTAAGTACGCAGTGCATGGAAAAGAAATTGGACCTATTAGAATTATATAGTGGAAATGTCCAGTTATCAAAATTAGTTTGCTGTGTTTTACAAGTACATGTTCATGTACACATAAAACACAACAAAATAACTTTCAAATTTCAACACAAGGTGTATGATGAGCAGAGCAGGTAAGTGATACATGTGGCAACTCACAGTGATGTATTGCAGTGCAGCTTGAAGTCCACCAGCTCTACTAAATTTTCCTTGAAGTGGTATATAGTGGCATCTAAAAAAGTATTCAATTGCAATGTGCTACACACAGAACACAAAACACTAAGGAGTGAAATTCCCAAGTGCACAATGTACCTCTAGAAACAAGAGATCTTTAGCGATCAGATATATACACAAACTTTCCATGTATATGTACATGTATTTCATGATTTTCTCAAGATCAGCAATTAACATTATTATTATTATTATAATTTATATATACACAATAACACACTAATTCTACCCCTAAAACAAATCAAATCCCCCTAAAAGATACTACTAAAAACGGAGGAAGCATTGCCCCTTTGTACAGCAACTAAAAGGCGCTGGAGCAGGTAGCTGTAACTTCTCGTATCATCAGTTGTATTGATTCATGTAATTATTATGTCCCACACAGCTTAGTAGGACCCACCTGTAATATGTACATGTACAGGTGTGTACATGTACTTTACATGTACATGTTTATCTATCCTAATAATATAAATATTTTCATGCAAGGTTTCAGCAGAAGTAAAATTTGGGATCTGTAGACCTGCTTTAATTACATACATAAATGTGTATATTGTCTTGCATACAAAAAATAACTGACTATATGTATGTAATTTCATGTCCATGCTTATAATAAAAACCAAGGCATTGACATCTTACCTTTTAAAAGAACTGGATTCTATGGTCTCTTTCAAGTTAATATCTGTACTCTCGTAGTCAACAAATAAAAGATCAAAATTGTCGTCTTTTGTAGCAGCATAGATCTGACGAAAATTGAAATCCCATGTAATACACACATGTAGGTGCAACATCGACACCTGCACTAGAATCCCACAATCTTAGCATACAGATATGGTCTGTTATTTTGGTACCACACTGGCTCACGATCATGATCATGAGTCTAAGTACAACACTGTGATGAGTACATGTAGGTGCATGGTGACATTATTGTGAGCCACTACAGCAATTGTACCTACATGTACTTCACTAAAATACTGTATTGTACGTACCTGTTCAATGTTATAAAGCAACTGGTGTGCCCATTTGCCAATATTCTTTGCTGCAAAACAATACAAGAATAATTTAGAAATGAACATGGAGGTATCATTCAAATACGAACTCTATCCATTGTTATGCAGGAAATGTATAAAAGGAAAATATAATTAGAGAACAATTGCAGGAGTCCTCTGCAAAGGAAGTGCAGATAGTAGCTGTATAGATAATTTATAACGCTGAAAGTTATGGGGGTGAGGGGTTAAGAAACATCCATCATCTACATGTATGGCTTTAGGGCACCCACCCTAGGGGACTAGGCCCGGCCTGTTTTTAATTCACTATGAATGTGGGCATGAAAGTTTGCTCAAGCTTACACTGCAAGCAGACTATGGTTATACGAACTGTATAACTTTGGGAAAAGCGCACATAATTAAATTATGCGCGCTTTTCCCAAAGTTATACAGTTCATATAAACATAGTCTGCTTGCAGTGTTAAGAGATGAGAAATCTAATGACAAGACATGGCAACCATGATGCTATGAATCTAATTAACTTGAAAGCTATCACACTTGGAATGTTATACATGTACATGTATCAGAAGTTCAGAGGTCCTCACTCAGTAATGTAACAATACATGTAAGCCATATTACAGTTACATGTAAATAAGTATTATATGTGGTCGAGAAGTAATCTTGTGCATGTACATGTATGATATACATGTACATGTACATGTACAGTACATGTACATGCAGGACAAATATCATTATGTGTACTGCAGTTCTTTTTAACCCCTGTATATATTTTTATTGAATGTCTAAAACATTCTTCGGACAAACATGTACTAGTCCCCTCAGTTATGGACACAACTTTGTCATATGATTATTTACATTAGGGTTAAAATCAAACTGTAAAGACAATAGGAATGTACATGTATGTAATGCATGATTATGGCAATTTATAAAACAAGCACTCACTAGCTACAACGAGGTAGACACGTGCATCAGCATTCCACTTGAAGTTCGATGTGGCACACAGTGTCTTAGAATTTGCTGGTAGATAGACATACTGCGAAGTATAGACAATCTTATCTGTACAGGAGGATACAGCAAAATGAGAGCATGAGAGTGTCGATTACATGCACATTACCTTTTTCACCCATATTCACTTCCTAGGAGATCAGAAAGACAAAAGAAATTGTGAACATGTTTAATCCAAACATACATGTATGAGTAACCACTTGCACTATAGTACAATGTACATGTATATGTAGATCAAAATTGTTTGAACTTAGCCACAATAAAAAACTGCACAGCACAACTGTAAACATTGACTCTTTTACCAATACCACTTGTTGACCTACACTGTACACGTACCGTACATGTGGCTAGAGTTTCATTACTCTGCTATATGTACAGGTTGTACAGTGCATATACCAATGGGCTGTAAAAAATGTAAAATCATGCTTAAGATCTAGCCCTTATTGGTACAATGTACACAAATTATGAACATACATGTACTACTAACATACCATTTCTAATAAAAACCTTGAACCTTGATTTCTATTTTCTGTTTCCTCCATGCAAATCAGCTTATGAGTGGCACGTCTGTATTACAAAATATATATATATATATATATATATATATGTACACATATACACTGTATACCAATACATGTATACTGTAAATGGATGAAAGTACATGTACATCTATATATGGTGCATTGACACTACCAAACAATATTATGAATTAAATCCCACATCACAATTGGCAGCTAGCATGAAATTGGGGTTCAGCACTTCTGGAAGTACAGGTGTAAATAACGGTGTATTTCTATTATACATTATAGTCCTTACTATTATACATTATAGTCCTTACTATTATACATTATAGTCCTTACTATTATACATTATAGTCCTTACTATTATACATTATAGTCCTTACTATTATACATTATAGTCCTTACTATTATACATTATAGTCCTTACTATTATACATTATAGTCCTTACTATTATACATTATAGTCCTTACTATTATACATTATAGTCCTTACTATTATACATTATAGTCCTTACTATTATACATTATAGTCCTTACTATTATACATTATAGTCCTTACTATTATACATTATAGTCCTTACTATTATACATTATAGTCCTTACTATTATACATTATAGTCCTTACTATTATACATTATAGTCCTTACTATTATACATTATAGTCCTTACTATTATACATTATAGTCCTTACTATTATACATTATAGTCCTTACTATTATACATTATAGTCCTTACTATTATACATTATAGTCCTTACTATTATACATTATAGTCCTTACATCACAATTTTTATGGGGCAGCATCACTGTAATTTACACAGAACCCTCTAACACTTCAGAGCATTGTTACATAAAATTATACCTATGTATACATACATGCACATGTGTACACATAATTAAAAATTAATGGGCGCATACAAAACTAAGCCCCAAGACAACTTGAGATATAGTTCTGAAGTGGGAGAAAACGTTTTGATTGATGCCCAGTTAGAAATAATCAAGCTTCGACTATATCAAGATGGACAAGGAGAATATACATACATGTAGTAATTACTTCCTGTTGTATGAAGAATTGATTGCCTGAAAAATATTTGTGCACCACTGATGCATACTTCACAATTGTATCTCTTAACAGCTGCGGAACATGGGTGCTCTTCCAGCTCATGTTAAATGATTACACCTCGCAATCCATGGTCAGCTACACACAAATGCCATTTGAAATTGATAGGTAATGATTATTAATTTCAGCTTCATCTACTTACTTGTGAGTTAAATTTTGCCTTTCGGCTACAAAACTCTATACTAGTATTTATAAATCTACCCACTCCTATTTGAATTTTTTTTCATTCCACAACTGTATCTGTGCCGCTGATGCAACTACATATACATGTACACGTATAAAGTATACCAACACTAGTGATACAATGCAAATCAAAAAAGAAAAGATATCCTAATTTACCTACGGAGTGTGGAAAAGTTACATTGCACAAGTACACTGTAATGTCACTAATGACAGCAACCCCCCTGAGCCTTTATACAAAGCATGATTTGATAGCACTTTTTTTTGCCAAATCAGGGTTATCCAATAACAGCAGAAGGTGACATGGGATTGTCGCTGCCGCATAAACGTGACACAAAAACAACTTACATACATGGTGTACTTCACTGCATAATGAGCAACACTTATTTTGCATACAAGGGTTATTTTTATTTTTAAAAGAATGAGACAATCTTTTTATACATGTACCTTTCAACATACATGTACACCTTCTGGTTGAAAATGTGTAAGCAGAACAGAAAAGCACACGATGCAGATAAGATACATATACATGCAGGCAGCTGTTAGTTATAAATTTCAAATATTGCAACCTGCCGTAGATAACTCACGGGTATTGCTTTTTTAGTGCTTCACCATACAACCGATTCACCTGGTCAGCTAGCTGCGGGTACAAATGACATAATGTAATTAAATATAGACTGACATAAATATCACACAATAGCACGAGTTAAAAACCCTGTATAGCACAGATGTCATCAATGGGATGGTTTAAATCTAGTACATTACCCAATTGTTTTATTGTTAACACTATTACATGTAACTTCCTATTTTCACCACTTCATACCACACCATTTCTATACCATAAATAATAATTGGGGTCTTTCACTAACTGTGCTATGGATTCAAACCATTCAGTTGATACGTAAAGTCCTGTTATGTTGATTTGTTCTGTTTGTTAATTTTTGTGTTATCTGTTACAGAGACAAAGCACATGTACATATATGTACATGTACATTATATGCACTTTCCCACTTGATTTAAGGCAGGTGACTACATCTATATCATCAGCATGAGTTGAGCGTTAAAATGTGTACATACTTTGTTAACTAAATCTCCATAATAGATTACACAAAACTTCACAACAGAACAAATCAACCCTCTACGTACAAATTTTAAGCAATTTAAACACTCCTGAAATAATGACAAATAAAACGCAATGAGTTATGAGATCCCATAATATTGGCAAAGAGCGTGCAAGAAGTCAAAATATACAGAAATATTGTGATATCATTTGAAAGTATAATGAAAGCATTCATATGTTTTTGATATATACAGGTAAATGAAGGGCCATTTTCGTTGAAACTGTCCAATTTAATTCACTGATAGCCTGAAGATTGATTTAATTGTGTAGGAAAGAAGCAACCAATGTTCCATCGACATACATTGCAGGACAAGATCAAAAATGCACACGTACAGGTACATGTATAAACTGTACATAAGCAGACACAAAAGCAATTTTACATGTACACATGTACATTGCGCTCGCAAATGTTTGATCTACTTACATCTACATGTATATACATAATTCGTACATGTCAGGCCATAGATAGAAATCACATGTAACTACATCCACATATAAGCTTACAACATTCTACAGTATGTACATGTGACATACAAGTGCAATGCAATAATTCACCACATACATGTTGATTAACTGTTGGGTTATCTCCATTGGAGTTGCCAGGAATATTTGACCCATCAAAGGGATAGACTTTGGAGTAGACCACCTAAGATTTAAAAGCCTCAGTCCTTCTGAATCTCACACACAAGTACATGTACATACACAGTAGTAAGAGAACATGCAAGATGCATCAGCAAATCTGTCAATGCCTATGTACAGCTACAATGTAAATGTCATAGCAAGGAATACACTACAGGGAGCTCAAGGCCACCCCTTGTGTGCAACTACATGTACTTGGAACTGCTATAGTACATGTATGTACATGTACATGTAAGTTACAACTGCCATTGTGCCATTGTGCCATGCTAGCCCTTCGAAGTGAATATTACATGTATATGCACACAACATCACGTACATGTATGTCAATACAAATATTAACTACTGTAAATTACAGTACATGTACCTAAACACACAGAATATTTACATTACTAATCATATAGTAGTAATTTACATGTACTAACCTCACCAACTCCACCATATTTAGGAACAAAATGTTTGTATGCATAGATGGCAGCAAATTCACAAGGAGGAAGAATATCGAGGTTTGTCACTACACAAAAGGTAGATGTGTGGTATAAGGAAAAAACACAATGCAATGCAGAGTTAGTAAATTGGGACACACATACATGTACACTAGTTAAGAGAGCCTAATATAATAAATTTGAGCCTTTAACTACATTCCTTACAGGAGTTATACTAGCTTTGAACTGTTGTTTATTTATCCATAACAATTGTTTGTAATATACAATAGTGATGGCTAAATGTGAAATTTTGTCGTCCTGGCTATAGCATGAATGGTTCAAAAGTTACAACTGAAAAAAAAAATCATATTTGGAAGCTTTAGATAAGGAACACTGTATACATACATGTACATGTTGTACATGTGTAGCTTAATGTAGGCAAGCAATGCACATACTTCTACAGCACTTATTTCTTGCAGGCACACCGTTGCAATCATTCACATAATACCTCACTTCATTCAGTACATACATGTATGCATATGTACATGTCATACCTGCGCCAAAATGATTTAAGACTGATGACACTCTGTTGTGTCTCTGAAACAGAAATTTCAAATGTGTAATGTCAAGATTTACACGTACAGTAATAGTTGCACATTTGCATTGTAGAAGAAACTGTGCAGTTCTGATCTAGTGGTGTCACATAGAGTATGGTTAATGACACATATTCAAGGGAGGCAGTTGTTCATTGTTTCATGGATAAACACAAGAGATTCACATCACAAACAGAATAAGACATACTAGCAAGCTGTGCTCATTTCCCTCAAAACATCAATACTTTACTGAATTCACTTGGTCCGTGACCCGTGTGAACAGTCACATCCTCACCCCAAGCTTTTAGAAGAAAATTTAATACTACACACTGCACTAAAGCTATGCACACTATCAACACGTGAACCACTACTCACTATTTACATGTACATTATTGTTCATTTCCTGCAATCCCGAAACCATTACAAAACCACATCTAAACATTCAGATGTACACAATGTTGTGAAACACGAACAGCAGTACACAGTAAATTAATAGTCCCCACTGTGCAAGAAAACATACGTGTAATGTACATGTACATGTACCACAGTAACTGCCTCAAATATGTACAATGTACATGTAAATATCGTTAAAACAGTGTAGACGTCTACAACCAAAGTTACACATAAAGATGTACTCTCCCTGCATGATGAGAAAAATCCTAGCAAATACGATTATTGCATCTACTGTACACTGTATACACATATTTACTGTACATGCGTACAATACAGATATGCTATTATAAACAGTGGAACCATGCCACAGAGGAAGTAGCTCGGCTTGCTCCTTCAAAAAACAATATTTCTACATGTACATGTACATGTAAATACAGACAAACAATGTACACATACATACATATATGTACATTTTCATGTATATACAATGTACATGTATGAGATTTTACCTGGAGTTTGCTACTTGGTAAGTCATTTTCCATATCTTTTTTTGTCGTAGATGCTAAAAAAAATAATGCAAGTTTTGTATAAGTAAATTATACCACCAGGATAGCTCTGTCCACTGTCAAAATGAAATACAATACATGTACATGTACACGTACTCTCACGGTAATCATGCACAGTTTACATGTAGCCCAATAGATTTACATGTAAGTAATGTACAAAACAAAACATTACAACTTGTACCAGCATACATGTACATGTACTCAGCAGAAGTCAGGAGTATTTTGTACTAATGGTTTAGCACACAATCATGGGGTATGTAGCACACCCTATGGATGTGTATGATCAGCACAGCAGACATGGTATCATCCAGACTGGCCACCACTACACTGATGCCATGTTCTAAGCTACATGTATACACAGTACGTCATAGAAAAAAAAAACTGCCATGTTACACAGATTATTTCTATTTCTTATCATGTAGGATCTGAATTGTTGTGAATACAATTACACTTAGTCTAAAGGCAGTAACAGTCCTACTTTGTATCCCCTAGACCTTTCATGTATGGATTGAAGGCTACATGAATAAAAGAAATGCTATCAAAGCTTTCTGGGGCCTCCTCTTCCACTTGTACTTAACCCTACATGGGCATTTTTGTTATTTGCTCTGGATTCTTGACTTATCCATCTTCCACACTCCCTACCCCTGTTTGGGTCCCATAACACCAGCAGTTTGAGCGGCTCCCCATCATTAATGTCATAAGTGTCTGTACTGGTCTGGAGATTTATACAATAATATTTTTACTTCACTGAGATGTTGTATTGGTTCTAACAATGGGGTATGCATGACATGCATGCCTATGTCCTACTATTGCATAACACTGGAGCAATGAACAACATTACATGTACAGGAACATACAATGTATGATAAACTTGCATGTTACAGCATTTTAAACACATGTACATGCTGCTGCACATTAACATACATGTACATGTATTAACACACTTACATAAAGCAACAGCTTGAGCAAGGCTTGAACTTGGAATTGTAACAAATTCTTCAGAATCTTGAACTTTCCACTAAGCCGCAAGAAAACAAAGCTTGGTTCAGAGGTACACTACACCACATCTGCACGCCATTTTTACACAATTCTACATACATGTCAACATTAATGGGTATCATGTCTCAACACCGATAAATTCCTGTACATGTTATCTACCTCACTGTCTAGAACTGATCTGAAAACAAGACTAATGTCATACAAATACATGTCCGACGCTGCCAGTGCTCAAAATAATAGGTGGTCATCGGTCAATTTAGATCAAATCGCACACGTGATGGAGCAAATTGGTCATTTGTTCTGACCACTGCACAATTGCATACAAATATGAAATTTTGCAGCTGTTTGTTTTAGAGTATTAATTAGTTATGACATGGATTGTGATAATAATTACTGCATTGTGGGTAAGCACCCAGACCACAACAACATCAAGGAAGGAACATGCACTTTCTGTGCTGTTTCACACTCTGTGAACAACTACATGTACATGTACTAAAAATGCTAGTCTTGTGCCACCTACATTTTAATATCCATTTCCTAGTGGCACAAAACTACAAATAACATGTTTACATACATGTACATGTACAAGTAGTCATTTACAGAGTACAGTACACTCTTATTGTGGAACAGACTTAAGTGGGGGCTTTATCTGCTGATTGACTCTATCCTGGACCAGCATTTTTTCTGTATCTTCATCTGATTTTTACTTGTTCTACACAAATATGTACATTTACATCAGTATTAATGTGCATGTCCGAACAAACCTGACTATTGTCTGCCCAAATCTATTATTGGACTGCCAAATAGCCGATCAAAGTTACTTTGAGCACTGCATGCTGAGATACATGTACATGTGGTATCAAATACATGTACATGTACATGTAGTGCTGTGCAAATAAAAGTGTGACATACATGTATATGTACAATTTAACTCGTGCATTTGCTATTCAAATGATTTGTTACAAAAAACCTGCAGTAAAATATAGAGGCATGCATGTAAAATCAAGCCAACTGTTTATAGTCATTCACATGGCTGCAAGGTATTTCCAAACAATAAAATTTTGTGGATACCAGCTTTTTTTTTTTTGGTATACTAGACAGCACATACATGTACATGTACATTGTGTACATTGTAAAAATGCATATGCACAACAAGACATACATGTACATGTATGCAAAATTCAACCACTTATACATGTACATGTAACTACAGAATTACATGCATACAACCAAAGGAATTAGTACCAGTATTATGTGAGATGTTCATCTTAAAAGCGAATATCCCAATGCAATAACACACAACTGTATTATCCATCATGAGTCATACCTTAATTTCCACTACTACTCCGCCATCAAAGGCCTTCTCTAAGAATTCAAAATAATATGAGTGATTTGCCGACAACCTATTATTTTTTAAATGCAAGAGAAGACAGCGTCAAATAATTGCACTCAACGTTTCGTACGCATACCTGTACTTATCACATAAACTTCCTATCCCATGCAATCCAACACATCATTGCATTACTTTGCATTAGTTTTAAAAGAAATGTACAAGCGAAACAAAAAAACATGTTTCCATGTGAAGCTCCTTCACATGTACATGTAAACCATACTCAGCCACCTTCCTGGAATAGTCAAACATCCTAAATTAACACATATGACCACACACACATACACAAGCATACATGTACATACATACACACAAAACACACACATGTATACAAACCCACTGTGCCCACTTATTTATTTTATTTATTTTACTTTGGTTCTTCAGCTTTTATGAATATAATACTGATCATACACATGTACTTGATCTAACAAAACTGATCTTTTGTTTCAAAGTACACTTACAAGTACATGCATTATTTTATCCAAGCTAACTGGAACGCATACAAAAATGAATCCACTTAAGTGTGTAAATACAATGCAGCTGTAAAGAATTTATCACTACATTGCATTCACTCAGTGAAAAAGGAGTTGATGTCATGGGCTTTAGCCTAATACCTGTGGGGCATTAGAATGTGTATAATGTGAGGGTGGACAACATGCACACGTACATGCACATGTATACATACATTGTATATGCAGGACTTGCTGCGCAGTGCATTATTCAAGTTGAGCAGCAAATACAGTGTCCTTAGGGGAATGGTGTCTCGAAATGGCACGGGGTCAGTTGTCAAAGTCAAGTTCTATTTAGAGTTATTTAATAAGAACTTTTTTACAATTAAAGTGAAGCATGCAGCAAAACATTACAACAAGTGCACAAGTTTGCGATGAATTGAACTCATTGTGTTTTTGTAGCCATACTTCATCGATTCATGGTGATATGTAAATTAAAGTTTTTAAATTATAAATGGTATGTGTAAATATTGTAATCTTTGTATATCCCCACCTTGCTAACAGCGAGAATAAGTGCAATACTGTGACAACCAACACACAAGAAATGGGGCTGTTTGTCACACATTTTAATTTTAAAATATATATTAATGTGAAATAGCCAAAGTGTGCATACATGTAGATATCTCTTTTTGTAATAACTAATAATTTCATTGGCACTTTCAAAATCATGGGGTGATATGAAGTATAAAAAATGTGACAACCACTGCCTCCCCTACAGCTATAGATGAATGTAGGTGTACATGTATGTGTAAAACTCAGCTGTATGCATGGCTAGCTGTAGAGGAATATAGATGCATGTACATGTACAGCAAGTACAGCTTATAGAGGCATGTACTACACGTACATTGCATGCAACACAAAAGCACATAGCTACACAGGTGTGCATATAATGTACACCTACAAGTTACAACATACTTGATAGGATCAGAAGAAACACTCAATTGGGAAGAAAACTGCTGAAAAAAGAACAGCTAAAAAACAGCGTAGTGTACAATGAATAAGACTCACTGATCCTTGGTATACATGTTCAAGGAATGCTAGCTTCTTCATCTCCATTGGATCCCTTGAAGTACTGACCCACAATTCCACTTCACAGCCACAAGCTACTTCTGTCATAACTATCTGGAATATGTAGGATCCTAAACAGAGGGGGGAACAATTTTAAAAAAGTATCTGAGTTGTTCCTTTAAAAATTCTATAGGATAAGTGGGGTTGCCAGACATAACAAAGGGCATCTCTAAAACTAAAATCTCCTTTGTATAAAGCAAAACCATGTTGCAGATAAAGAGCAGAGAGCCAGCTTGCTATGGCACAATCCTGTTCTTGCAATATTTGGTACAGTACTTGTACAAGTACAAGTACTGTATCCTTTGGGGGTTTTTGCTGTGTGCCTCGTCTATGTGGTATACACTGTAGCTTGTTCACCAGTACCTGCACATATTGTATTTAATCATTTTACTAACATTTGTGTGGGGGAAATGGAAGTGCTAGTCACTCCGCTATTAAGGGAAGGGCCAACGTAAACATTGTGGTAAATAACTGGCACTAATGTCTCTAGTACATATATTTGCATCCCCTGATAATAGAAATGTGGCAAGAAGTTTAGAGTTGTCTATCTTTACCCTTTTAATATGTAAGATTAGCTCTAGATAATATTACGCACGCACACAAAGGGTAGTGTATGTATCATTAAACAGCACTAGAGACATTATGACTGAGAAAAACGTTACATCAGTGTTTACATGTACAACTTCCATGTACATGTATTTTGAAAATAACTAACCTACACACCATGTACACATTCCACTCTATAAGTTATTTGGTCTGCTATCCCCCTCTAAATGTTCTTACAGGCATATACTTGATGCCCACTCAAATCATAGGCAGCCCTAGCATTTACTGAGGGGAGCAGCCAAGCAAACGAGGGGGGGTGGGGGGGGGGGGGCATCAATAGGGGCAGGGCATTGTAGGTTTGACTCTGAATTGTTGTCAATTTATACTTACAAGTTACACATAGCCATATCTCCATTATTGTAAGTGGAAAATTTTATGGAGTGAAGGGGTGCCATAGCCCAGCACACCTTATGGCAATGATAATGAACAAGTATAGCAACCAGCAAAAACAAAACACACTGCTCAGCCAGAAGGATACATGCATGTGGTTTTTGTACCCCATGTGGTATGGAACCTTGTATGTTTGACTCAATGCAAATGTAACATACCAAAACGTAGTTTTCAATAGAGAATTCATGTAGCACAAAGTGCAGAAAATATGAAGTCCATAGCTCTTACCATTCGGACAATATATCGCATTCTTTATTGAAGCAGTTTCATATCATATTGAAAAGACAAAAAAATACAAGCCCCGTTTTGTCGAACAGTCTTGCAATCATATGACCTTATCCTTTCAAAAGTGCTTTAATTCATACACATGTTCCCACATCATTTCTCTCTGTGCAAATCAATTTTGGTGCTCTACACATCTTCGCTGCCATGAGTACTACGTTTTCTTATCCATCGAATTAGAAATTGATATTTTCATATACAAGTTGTATGTACATAGAGAAGTCCTGTAGTTATTGATCTGCTCTGTTCTGTGTTATCTGTGCACATACTTTGCACAGCAGCATCCCCATAATGGATGACAACATTTAACTCAACAATCAATAGCAACAGGACTCCTCTAACCTACATACCATATTTAAAGCACTTTTGACACTCCCACTTGGAGATATGGGCACGTTATCAGACTTCTTAAATAAGGCAGCGAAAATACACAATGTACATGTGTACATGTATGTATATACATGTAGCACCCAAAATTGAATGATGAGCGAACAAGTGTTTGATATAACAAAAGGTTACGGTTGTGAAGACATCCATGGTTCGCATAAGGTACAGATCTTTATAGTAACCCCACAAGGGTGATTTTGCAGAAGCTTGCATTACAATCTCGTGGAAGCCTTGCATTGGTGCATACCAGTGTCAAGTTGAGGTAGCAACTGAAAGCATTCAGGTATTGATGCCTAGTGTATCGAGGTAGGGTGGGCTTGTATTCCCTTGGCTGCTGAGTCCTGGGCACAGAAGCATTCTCTTGCCTGGTGTCTTGCCTTGCTACAAGGTGCAATCAACCAAATTTCTAGTCTGTAAGATCGATACCAAACCTGCCATGACACCTGCTTCCAAAAGAATATGCGGGTTTAGTGGAGAGGTCACAGTGCCACAGAGCACTTGCTTCATTAAGTTTTTGTTTTAGGATGGTTATGGTTATCAAAAATGAATATGTTCCACAGTTCAGAGCTGTGTGGTGCTTAGCACAGCTGTTGTACAGACCATGTCGGTCACACCATGTTTTCTGGTTGTTGACCTTATTGTACATGTAAATACGTTGACCTAACAGCTTGCCTTTTTGGAATGAAATACAAATATGGGTACTGTTTAATTACAAATAATAACTTTAATTATGTACTAATTCATATAACATATTTGTATTTTATTATAACCATAAATTTAATATCTAATTCGTTTTTAATCGAATCTAAATAGAAGTTTACTACAATCGCACATTGCTGGTGCAAACAATAACAATTTTTAATTTTTGACTATCGCTACAGCATGACTGGAACGCGTAGTGTGCATTAATTAGCAATGTCATCAGGAAGCTGTTTCAATTGTTTTGCACTAACTCTAGCATCCTCCATTGTGAAATACCACTTCCCACCATTCTCAAAAATTCAAATGAAGAGAAAATTACAAGCTGTACTCATATTTATTAACAAATAACTAATTGGTAAAGTTAAATGCCAAGCTTATTTTAATAACTCGAATTCATATTTAACTTTAGTTTTACAGTAAGGACCAAAGTATTATATATACAGTGTTAGTCAGGACATACATTTATCATGCATGTAAAAGAATGAAAATAGTGCTAACTCCTTTTTAAAGCCAGTTTCTTCTGTTCATTCAGATGATGGTTGTATAAGACTCTAAACGTAAGTGTGGTGATGGAAACTCTACTACAGAAATCAAGTTTAATACGAATTTGAAGTATCAAATTCAACCAAATCATTCTTTTTACGAATTATAATCAAGAATGCACATATGAATCAGAATATGAATGCAATCTTGAAAATGGCTTCTAGTACTATGAGAGAGTGGAATTTCTGGAAAACTGATCCAATGGAAAGGAGTCCCAACTACCCAATGACCTAGCTAAATGCTTTATATATCAATACATGTATGCAACATGTTGTGGTCACACTACAACACTAGCACCTAAATTCAAGTAGTAGTCTTACAATCTTTTGGCTACTCAGAACATTTAACATGCTGAAAAAGTTACGTATGTAGTTTATTGTCAACTTTGAAAATTACGTACTGCATACAAATGGAGGAGTTATTAAATTCTAAGAATACGTTTATAGTATATAAATCATATTGTTATTTGTATTTAACTTAATCTCTACGGTATTGGCACTCAATATGCCCATTCTGTAGATCAGGGCACTTTCTAGACAAATTCTAAAGCTATTGGCCATTGTTTAAAACAGTTCCTATCCCATGTTATGCAATCTAGACAAAACAACGGAGGAGAAAATGGGCAAGACAAGTAGGCCTCTTAAAGCGCAGAAAAGTAGGCCTCTTAAAGCGCAGAAAAGTAGGCCTCTTAAAGCGCAGAAAAGTAGGCCTCTTAAAGCGCAGAAAAGTAGGCCTCTTAAAGCGCAGAAAAGTAGGCCTCTTAAAGCGCAGCAAAGTAGGCCTCTTAAAGCGCAGAAAAGTAGGTCTCTTAAAGCGCAGAAAAGTAGGCCTCTTAGCACACGTACACTTTACCCAATTCTCACATTTTAAATGAAATTCATAATATGACACAATTCATGACCACATATACCCATAAAGCTATGTGTATGTACAAAATAATGAATAAGCCCACCTGATTTCTTAGGTAGAATATAGCCATAAACCTTATGAGCATACTTCCCTTTGAAATTGCTTTCCCCTGTCCTCTCTGAGTAGGAAGTGGTCAAGGTGGTAAGTGTTTTCCTCTCCTAATGTGTATGAGATTATGTTGACATCACAAGATAATCATTTCATTAACCTCTACTATTTCTACTAAGACCAATGGCTTGTTAATAAATTAACATGAATTGTGCATGGGTTTCTCCAGATCCTTGTTCCTCTGCATAATGGATATATGGGACCAAGGCATATACACAACAGCCAGCAAGTCAAAATCAACACTAAGACTACTATAGGCCTGTGCGATAGCATGAAGCTGTAATGTGTGCAGTGTGATCCTTACCTCTGGATACTTAGGGAAGTTCCACCATAACCTCATGTCATCAACCAGATAGCCTGACATCCATCTCCATATGTCATAGTTGACTTTACCGATATCCAACTACAAGCAAAGGTCGTAACCAGTTACCTAGGGATAAGGTTAACAACTATGTATGTACTACTACCACGTGCACATCTCAAAACCTAAATATACATATTCTCAAGGCTAAGTGGAATGTATAAAATGAAACTGCAAGGTAAAGTAATAAAAAAGGCCAAAATCATAACTACTTGTACAAAAACAAAAGTAAACACATACGTGCTGTATAACCCTTAGAAAACCTACTTGTAGTTTGGGAGGTTCCGGTGTAATTGTGCTTATACTAGTACTAGTATTATGAACCGTTACAACTGCCCTAGCCTCATCACTGTCATCAACGTCAGGGACGTTGTCTGTGAGAGCAACTGTTGTGTCCACTGATGTCGTAATGCCAGATTCGAGCGGTTTCTCCATCATAGGCTTTTGAACTGCAAGCGAAGATCACGCTGAGAATCTACTATAAGTCTATGTCGTTGCCAACTTACGCATGTGATAATACTCCGCGACCAGGAAAACGACACCTACCAAACACAACACTACTACCGCTTTTCTAAAACTAATCATTCTAGCGAACTTCTTCTAGGGGTGTTCCTGGTGTGCCTCGACCCCTGACCCGTTTTATAGTATTAATTTTTCCGGCCGTGGACTGCGGACGAGGACCTTTTTCCTCTATTACGTCATAGATTATGGACGATCGAGGGCTACTACATGTATATTAAATCGCTACCTAGCTACCTGTGATCGTGGACATTACATATTACATGCACATGATGACACTTAATTTTTTACATACAGGCAGGCTGCATACATGGGGGGGAAACAAAAATAATAAAACACAGAGAATATATTGCTGCTGAATAATACATTGTCTATGACGAGAGACATGGTGGGCACATGAGCTTCACTAAACAAATAAACATCAATACATGAATTTTAATCAGAGGTACTTATGGTACAGCTTCCCACACCATGACATAGTTCTTCTCGCTAATAATGAATGGTGGCTGTTCATGGCTGTCTTGCATCTTGTCTGCTGTCTGAAGAGCTTGGAGCACTTTGTCTGCTGTTCTTAGATCAAGCTGCCCTTCACCACAGCTGAGTACGTACAAGACAGTCCTTGGTGGATGTGATCCCCCATCGTCAACTACAGCTCCTGTAAGAGGCTCGTATGCTGAAAGATTTAGAACATCACTTGGACTTCGAAGCACATTACACGTAAATGTACAATGAAATTTAATACATCTGATGTGCTCCAAACAGTTGATTTGACATGCAAATATACACAGTCATGTATATTGTAAGAACTGTAGCAAACACATCACTTATATAATGAGTATTCATATCTGAAATATATGTACACGTACATGTAAGTATTTGGATCCTTGTACATGCAGTTGCAAGTAAACATTAAACTTTGGTGCAGCAAATATCCAAAGACATAAAATAACACATAACTATCATGGTTGCTGGCCAATGCTTAATAATGATTAAGTGCTTCAGATACAGTAAGTCTCAATTCTACAAGTGCCTAATTGCCCCAACACCCATTTTTTTCAACAACTAGAGGAATGCACGACGGTTGCCTTTCAGCACATGCTTGGTAATTTTATAACTCTCCAAAGTTCATGACTCAAAGTTCATGACTCTATTATAGATCACAAGATCACCAGTAATAAGGTACATGTACATAACATACTCGCTACAATTACAAGTACTAACACTTTAACATTGAAATTCTCTTTATAAGAGTTGAGTACTGCCATTTTGAACAGATGCTTGGCACTGCTGCCCATAACAGGAGCTAAACCACCCCTGAGCCAGTTGACATATCTTGTACAAATAACCATATGCATACATCACTGTCCACCCACTCACCAACTTCCACTTGGAGCTGTGCAGGCACACACATAAGCCACTTCACGGCATTAATGTGACAGTGAATGGACAGCTGCATCTGATCTACGGAGCAGAAGGGACTTAGGGCTTTGTCCTTGTGCCAGCTATTCTCTAAGCTGGTATCTGACTGAAAACTATCATGACAACTATCATGACGAAGAGGTGTCTGAACATTGAGATTGAATGACTGCTGGCCAGAGGGGTGGGAACCTATAAACATAGAGATATCAGAGTGGTAACCAAGTACATACATGTACATGTACATTACACATGTGCAAATATCAACCTCCGCACATGATGCCACCACATACATGTACATGTACATGTAACATGTAGGTAGTCCCATATGCAAATGATAAGGCAGAGCATAGCCATACATGTGCAGTGGACTACAGCTGGGACCAATACATTGCTCCACTTACTAACAAGAGATGGAAGTGTTCTAGACTCTTCAGTGTCCAAAGATGCATCAATGGCATGTTCTGTCCTTATATCAAATGGTTCCACAACACATTCCCCAGGTTCATCAGCTGCCTGTAGAATACCCGTAAGGACATACAACAATGTATATATGTATATGCACGTACATGTAAAATCGCAATAACTTCATGACAAGGTAATCCTCCCTGCCTTCATACCACCCACTCCACCCTGTCTCCATACCACCCACTCCTCCCTGCCTTCATACCACCCACTCCTCCCTGCCCCCATACCACCCACTCCTCCCTGCCCCCATACCACCCACTCCTCCCTGCCTCCATACCACCCACTCCTCCCTGCCCCCATACCACCCACTCCTCCCTGCCCCCATACCACCCACTCCTCCCATACCACCCACTCCTCCCTGCCCCCATACCACCCACTCCTCCCATACCACCCACTCCTCCTTGCCTCCATACCACCCACTCCTCCCTGCCTCCATACCACCCCCTCATATCTGCCCCCACTTACCTTTAAGACTTCCCAACCAGACTCTTCAGCTACAACCATGGGGGTACCAAATGAAAAGTTCAGTATGACTCCATTTTCTGTCCCCACCCAGAGGGTGTTGTAGGTGGCTAGCAATGTGGATACATAGATGGGCATCTGGGATGACCTCTTCTCTGAACCAAAGGCTGCGCAAAGGATAACCAACATACATGTACATGTAACAGCAGTACAGAATTGTACTGAATAATGAAAAGGGGTTGAAGTGTGTGTATACAAGTTCACTGTATTATACAATTCAAGTTTGCACAACAATACATGTACACCTACACACATGTAAGTTGAAGGAAAATCCATTACTACCCATACACATGCACTTAACTAGAGAACACATGTACATTTCAATACCGGTATACCAGCCATTGACATACATTTAAAGAATGCCCAGCTTAATTTGATTCATATCACAGTGGTTACCTCTACATGTACATGTACTAAAGGGTCCATTGCACTTACACAACACTTTGCGGATAGGTGGAGCTATATCAATGTCCTGCATGTGGTTGAATGATGTCGTGTGAAACAGTCTAATGGTAGAGTCAGACTTGAAGGACACCCACATTCCATCGCTAAAGGCAACCATCCGACTGACTTCAGCTTTCTTGTTGCCATTGACAGTGACAGTAGCCTGTGTGACAAGCATGTACATGTACATGCACATTTAAACTTACACATGCACATATACATGACATCATATGAACAGAACCCACCTCAACTTTCAGTGACTTAGAATTGATGACAGCCACACAGTTACCCATTGCACACCACATGTTTGATCCGGCTGCAGCCATGCAAATGACTGGTAAGTCCTTCTTTAGGGTAAGAATCACAAAAGAAGGATTGTCCCAGTTCCATTCACCATCTGTACATGAAGAAGAGAATGCTCACACAGCTGTATGATCATGTGGTTATCACTCCACTGTACACCCAAGGTTTAAAGTACCGCTAATGCACGTAAGTGATGGCCCAATAAGGTGTATGCACGTACATGTACATGTACATGTATATGATTTGTTGCTTTCAACACAATACAGAACAACTTACAAAGGTAAAGAGCCAATGGTGGTAAAAATAGCAAAAGGATATACAAATGAGCAAATATACAGATTATCAACTTTAATATCCTATCCTAAACACTAACCTCTTCCACCACTATTGACTCAGGTACACTACACTTGTACTAAAAAGAATGTACATAGTACCACCCTTATTCACCCCTGGTTTAGTACTCTCATTCACCACGCCTATTCACAACACTGACTTTAGAAGTCAGCTCACCAATGAATCTTCTGTAAACAGCAACACTTGCATTTTTAAGGAGCACAAAGACCTTTCCCTTGAGATGGCTGCATAAGATAGAGGTACATGTCTGTGCCCAGAAGTACAACAGACACAGGCAAGAATAGATGGGGGGAGGGGAGGGGGAGGGGGGGGCTTACATGTAAATAAATATTGTTTATAAGAATAGAAGTGACAGTAGCCTGATAAATATTAAATATTGTTTATACGAGGACCATGTAAGAACTAACAATAGAAGCACCATGTATATGTACATGTACTATCCATAGGCTAGTTATATGGCGCGCGCAGCGCACAGAACAGCGCCACAGGTGCCTCGTCCCCAAAAGGGACTGGGGATGAGCCGGTTCAATTTCGACATGCAGCTTCATTCGAAAGTGTCTGGACGGCACCCGGGGTGCAATTTGACACCGGATTCATGCTCCAGGTGGAAAAATGGGTCCACCCGCGCGCTTCGTGTGACCTATCCCTAAGCCCTAAGCACCTTGTACTAGCCATAGGAGCACCATGTACATTGTACTAGCCATAGGAGCACCATGTACTAGCCATAGGAGCACCATGTACTAGCCATAGGAGCACCTTGTACTAGCCATAGGCGCACCTTGTACTAAGGAGCACCTTGTACTAGCCATAGGAGCACCTTGTACTAGCCATAGGAGCACCATGTACTAGCCATAGGAGCACCTTGTACTAGCCATAGGAGCACCTTGTACTAGCCATAGGAGCACCATGTACTAGCCATAGGAGCACGGAACGAAAGACAAAGTGGTCCAACTAATGCGTAATTCCCTGCAAAATAGGTTGGTTGCTATGTCAACTCGAAATTTGGTCTGGGTGTCGACTACATAGTGTAAACCAACTGTTTCATGGTTTTATGTTCACACTACATTGGCATAAGGTTTAGTTTACTGGTTAAGCGATATACATGTAGTATGAAGATTGGAGCAACCATTTAAATATTAAACCCCAAAGGTATGCTGTGTGATGTGCATGCTATTGATACAGCTTATTCCTTGGAAACAGGTAAAGGCTTAAGGATTCAAAACCAACCTAAAGGCATTCTGATCTTATCAACCCTATGTAGATTCACGTCAAATAGGTGTTTGCATTTATTGGGGACATGACCAAGGTATTTTACTTGGGACCTACCTGAAACATTTTACCAATCAGTGACCATGGACGTACTAATAGTACTTGTGGCTGTGCATGTAGCTTTGCAATTTGCTCTTCTATTGTGAACATGCATTCAAACTCGCCAACCCATCCAAGAGTTGTGTCAATATAGGTGTTTATAGTAACCAAACTATTTTATTTGGAACATGACCACGTACCTTTAAAATTTATGTTATACCAATTTGTGGTTAGGTACATTATATGTATCAATTTCTGACCACGTATATAGCTTTGATACATTATGCCAATTTGTAGGCATTTACATGTGCATGAACATGTACATGTACATGTAGCTTTGCAATTTGCTCTTCTTCATGAGCATGGCTTCAGTTTGTCCTGTAAGAAGTCCTTTCTTGCCACGAAATATTCCTTCTCACACTGAACTGTGCTGCTGCAGTGGTTGTTCTAAACCACAGGTTGTGCATATGGCATTTTGAAGTGTCATGTCCCAAACTGCTGGGTTTAAGCAGGATTCATACGATATGGCATACAATGATAAATTGTTACATGTAACTTCTGCTCTGGCCAAAAACCAGGCCGCATAGACCGTAGCGGTTGCTACGGTCCTGAAATATGACAAGACATACATGTATTTACCACCTCAATGACAATATATGGCTTGGTTGATGTTACTTAAACGAACTCGGGTACAAACAAATTTAAACTGATGCCGGGTCTCATTTGATACTGCTCAAGTACATGTAGTTTTCTTTGTATGCATGCGTGGAAATTGTAATGCAACCATGAGTATCAAAGATACCAATCTGCCCAACCTTTCTTCTTTCTTTACGCTACCAAATAAGGCAAATTGCATAGGAAAAATATTGGTACTAGCCATAGGAGCACCTTGTACTAGCCATAGGAGCACCTTGTACTAGCCATAGGAGCACCATGTACTAGCCATAGGAGCACCTTGTACTAGCCATAGGAGCACCTTGTACTAGCTATAGGAGCACCATGTACTAGCCATAGGAGCACCATGTACTAGCCATAGGAGCACCATGTACTAGCTATAGGAGCACCATGTACTAGCCATAGGAGCACCATGTACTAGCCATAGGAGCACCTTGTACTAGCCATAGGAGCACCTTGTACTAGCTATAAGAGCACCATGTACTAGCCATACATTGTAGGAGCACCATGTACTAGCCATAGGAGCACCTTGTACTAGCTATAGGAGCACCATGTACTAGCCATAGGAGCACCATGTACTAGCCATAGGAGCACCTTAGCTATAGGAGCACCATGTACTAGCCATAGGAGCACCATGTACTAGCTATAGGAGCACCATGTACTAGCCATAGGAGCACCATGTACTAGCCATAGGAGCACCTTGTACTAGCCATAGGAGCACCATGTACTAGCCATAGGAGCACCATGTACTAGCCATAGGAGCACCTTGTACTAGCCATAGGAGCACCTTGTACTAGCTATAAGAGCACCATGTACTAGCCATACATTGTAGGAGCACCATGTACTAGCCATAGGAGCACCTTGTACTAGCTATAGGAGCACCATGTACTAGCCATAGGAGCACCATGTACTAGCCATAGGAGCACCTTAGCTATAGGAGCACCATGTACTAGCCATAGGAGCACCATGTACTAGCTATAGGAGCACCATGTACTAGCCATAGGAGCACCATGTACTAGCCATAGGAGCACCTTGTACTAGCCATAGGAGCACCATGTACTAGCTATAAGAGCATAGCCATATACATTGTAGGAGCACCATGTACTAGTCATAGGAGCACCTTGTACTAGCTATAGGAGCACCTTGTACTAGCCATAGGAGCACCATGTACTAGCCATAGGAGCACCTTGTACTAGCCATAGGAGCACCTTGTACTAGCCATAGGAGCACCTTGTACTAGCTATAGGAGCACCATGTACTAGCCATAGGAGCACCATGTACTAGCCATAGGAGCACCTTGTACTAGCCATAGGAGCACCTTGTACTAGTCATAGGAGCACCTTGTACCAGCTATAGGAGCACCTTGTACTAGCCATAGGAGCACCATGTACTAGCCATAGGAGCACCTTGTACTAGCCATAGGAGCACCTTGTACTAGCCATAGGAGCACCTTGTACTAGCTATAGGAGCACCATGTACTAGCTATAGGAGCACCATGTACTAGCCATAGGAGCACCTTGTACTAGCCATAGGAGCACCATGTACTAGCTATAGGAGCACCATGTACTAGCCATAGGAGCACCTTGTACTAACCATAGGAGCACCTTGTACTAGCTATAGGAGCACCATGTACTAGCCATAGGAGCACCTTGTACTAGCTATAGGAGCACCTTGTACTAACCATAGGAGCACTTTGTACTAGCCATAGGAGCACCTTGTACTAGCTATAGGAGCACCATGTACTAGCCATAGGAGCACCTTGTACTAGCCATAGGAGCACCTTGTACTAGCCATAGGAGCACCATGTACTAGCCATAGGAGCACCTTGTACTAACCATAGGAGCACCTTGTACTAGCTATAGGAGCACCATGTACTAGCCATAGGAGCACCATGTACTAGCTATAGGAGCACCTTGTACTAACCATAGGAGCACTTTGTACTAGCCATAGGAGCACCTTGTACTAGCTATAGGAGCACCATGTACTAGCCATAGGAGCACCTTGTACTAGCCATAGGAGCACCTTGTACTAGCCATAGGAGCACCATGTACTAGCCATAGGAGCACCTTGTACTAGCCATAGGAGCACCTCATAGGAGGTGCACCTTGTATTAGGAGTACCCCAGCTCTGCCTTTACCCACTTCCCGCCTACACAAACCACTCAATATGCATGTACATGTACATGTACATGTACATGTACATGTACATGTACATGCCTTGCCCCATTTTAATAGTGTCATGCTCCAGATGTCATACTGACCAAGGATGAATTCATGCACTCATATACATGTATACAGTTCATCTACTGCGTAACTAAAAGTACATGTACAATGTATGTATATGCATACATGTACATGTGTATATGCTGCAATCTTCCATGTTGGCTTTATTAGCATTATTCATCAAGCCAGAAGTGGCATTTACATGTAGATGTCATATTTATATATCTACATGTACTGTCATTATTGGTTAGTACATACATGTATGTATGCTACATGTACATTTGTATACTTATTAGCACTACAATACATGTAACAGAGGCTAAAAGGACAATATGAATGTCCGGTGAGGAACAATCCCCAGACTCACGCAATGCTCTGAACACCAGATTTGAGCTTGTCAGCATGAATGCTTCTCTTCCAGTTGCTGACTGCAGAGTGCACATACAGCCTACAGAAGGATACAGAAATGGGAAGGAGTCTCAATATACATGTAGATGTGGGCTTATGCTTTGGTCACTGGGGACATCAAGAAGGAAGTGCTAATACATTGTATATGTACTGGTGCATGTAAACGAGGAGCAATTAACTATATCAAATGCACATTAGACCTGCATCTTTCTTTACATATCAATGTTTATGTTAAAATTTTTGCATTACACATGCATGCCACAATCATAGATAATAGCTCATCTCTGAGGTGGAGGAGTTCACACAGGAGGGAAGGGGACACAGGAGGGGAGGGGACACAGGAGGGGAGGGGACACAGGAGGGGAGGGGACACAGGAGGGGAGGGGACACAGGAGGGGAGGGGACACAGGAGGGGAGGGGACACAGGAGGGGAAGGTTCACAGGAGGGGAGGGGACACAGGAGGGGAGGGGACACAGGAGGGGAAGGTTCACAGGAGGGGAGGGGACACAGGAGGGGGAGGGGACACAGGAGGGGAGGGGAAGGGGACACAGGAGGGGTGGGGACACAGGAGGGGAAGGTTCACAGGAGGGGAGGGGACACAGGAGGGGAAGGTTCACAGGAGGGGAGGGGACACAGGAGGGGGAGGGGACACAGGAGGGGAGGGGACACAGGAGGGGGGGACACAGAAGGGGAAGGGGACACAGGAGGGGTGGGGACACAGGAGGGGAAGGGGACACAGGAGGGAGGGGACACTGGAGGGGAGGGGTGGGGAGGGGAGGGGAGGGGAAGAAGAGGAGGGGTACATGCAAGAGGGGAAGGGTACACAGGAGGAGTACTACATGTAGTACTGGTAGTACACACAGTTGGCTTATCATCTTGTACATGTATCTGAGTACACATCCACATGTACTGCACCTACATGTATATGTACATGTATAAACGTTGGTCAAGTATAGTACCCACTAGCTAACGTAACTAGCAAACCTACATGTGTTTTGGAACCTAATACAATTGTACAATCAATGCAAAGCACATATTCACACTGTACCATACCACAATGTTCAGTACCACTCACTCTCCTGTATCCAGAGCACCCATCCATACAGTGGTATGCTTGGAGGTGGACATCGCACCACTGGAAGTTGGTGTGTCGGGTGTAGATACCTTTTGTGATGGTTGTTGAGGCCGGTTACAAAGACCTATGTGAAGATGCAATGACTCGTTACATGCAGCATACATGTACATGTACACATACCAGCATACATGTACATGTACTGTAAATGTACATGTACATGTATGTCACATACCAGGACCTACGTTAGGTTCTGTGTAGGATTTGCAGTGTCATTAATATGATTAGCAAAACACCCAGTACCGTATAATCAATTAAACTTTAGCGAGCGTATTTGGATATATATAGATAAAGCCATGGAATAGCTACAAAGTAGTAAAACTTCCAACAATTAAAAAACTCATATCGCTTACTCGCATCCACACTCAAACCTTACAAAGGGGTTTTCCATCTTCCAAATCTGATAAGATAAGATTCGCTCGGATAAGAGGTTTATTGCGCTGTATCTTCATCACGATTGAAGCATAGTGTAAGCGGTTATGGAGAAGTACTAGAACCAACAAGTTTGAAACTTACATGGATTTGTTTTATTATTTTAGTAAGGAGAGTTATGCTTGACACATTTTGCCTGTTAGTGGTAGCCCACAATAAAGTGTGAATCGTGGCCAAAAGCCCCCTGAGCATGGCGCTCCCAGACACTTAAATAATTTTTTAAAAATTAAAATATAATTGGTGATGAAGGATTTGAAGACTGCAATTGAGTAAATAAGTAAGGACACAAGCAATTACAGAAATTATGCATACATGAATTTACAAATATTACAGACCTACATTATTTAGCAAATCTACATGTACATGTACCTGCCTGAAATTCTGTGCTAAATGTAGATCTGTAATATATGAATGCATAATTTCCCTAATTCCTTTGCTTCCTTACATTTTACTCTACAAATTCTACATCACCAATTTTATTAAATTTTTACACCTTGTAAACACCGGTGTATTCACCTTCATAAAGAAAATCACGATTCATCTATAAAGTGTAGAATACATACAATGTACTTGTACATGTAACTGACTCTGAACAATGTGAGCAGCACATAATATTACTGGTTGTGCATATAAGGCATGTTGCCCTTCTTGTGATTGTTCTGTAAAGTTGCCATGGAAGTTGCAACAACTACCAGAACACACAAAGAAGAGAAACACTTACAATGAAATGTACAAGTTTTTATTAATCCACTTCAGGTGGTCTG
Organism: Spongilla lacustris; assembly: GCA_949361645.1. Lineage (NCBI taxonomy): Eukaryota > Metazoa > Porifera > Demospongiae > Spongillida > Spongillidae > Spongilla > Spongilla lacustris. The sequence goes on along the minus strand of OX442421.1, from coordinate 3,954,589 downwards.
ATTTGCACAAAAATGTACATTTTAGATATCACATACATGTACATGTACACAAAAATATAACACAGTAACTGCATTACATTTTCTCATAAGCCATCTCATACATGTACATGTGTACATGTATAATTATGTATACCTGTACAAACATTGAACAAATTAAACACACACGGCAAGACCCAAGAACAATACCCCTTGGACAATGATACACTGCATATTCACACCAAACAATCAGTAACTGCACTACAACTGACCTGTGGCTGCCTCAGGGTCATTAGAGTCAAATGCAGGAACTGCACAAATGCAGCAAAGAGGTGTGGCACACACTGGAAAGGTATCTAGAACCTCGCCCATAGCAGCTGCATCGATCACAGTGACCTGAGCAATGGAGGATACAAGATTAAAAGGGTTAAGTGAACACAGGTACATGTATATGATGTACAATGGCACTACATGTACCCAGGACATTACCCTGGTGAGGTTGGGGACACCTGTGACCACCCAGACTAGACTGGTACTGGTCTGAGCTCCTGCTGCTGAAGGAGTATTCCTGTAGATAGGGACAGCTGCTGAACAGTCACTGAGATACACAGTTGGATTGATGGCAGCAGCACACAGGATCTGAAATAATGTTACATTGATATGTTAAGGTACATGTACATCTACATACAATGTACATGTACGTATAGATGTGTAATGTGCTCACAAACCATCACACGTATGCACTCACAGTCCCATTATCTTCATGACTGCCTAAGGGGCGACAAGTAGTGATGGTTGAAGAAAAAGACTGTTGATGTAACAAAGAGCTATCGTCATGGTGAAGGTCAAGAGAAGGGTTCATCCAGCAAACTGAAGTCAAACACAGCTCCTCTGTTTAAGTAGGATAGTTAATTAAGCAAGTGCAAGTAACAGTACATGTACATGTACGTGTTTGAAATGCATTACTACTACATGTACATATAACCCTCACACACAAACGTGCGCACATGCACGCACACACACACACACACACACACACACACACGCACACACACACACACATACACACACACACACACGTGCACACACACACACACACACACACACACACACACACACACACACACACACACACACACACACACACACAGCCCTGTACACTCAATGTACAAGCAAATGTGTACATGTACAATGCTCACCTTGCTTTCTGGTAAGCTTCTTAAAGGTTGGGATAACCTTGGTCTTGCTATAACCAGCAACCCCAGGAGGAAGAGGAGGTTGGCTATCAGCAGAAGAATAACATCAACTGTAAAATGTACATGTACATGTGTACATGGCACCCTGCTCCAGACACAATCATCACTGCCATAAGCAATTATGTACATGTAATAACAACTTCAATGCAAGTACATGTACATGTATGTATGTGCATGTACATGCACATCTAGTAAAAAAGAAAAACCCTGTAATTTCACAATGTATAAACATGGCCTTCACACAAACAGATGCAGGTGCAACTAAGCATTACCTATCCTCTTCCTTCTCAGGGTCTTCCCCACTTTTAGCCAAGATAGGTTTCCTGGGGGTGGAAGCTTCTGCATATCTGTCCTCCATCTGTCGCCTCTTAGCAGGGCTAAACACTGCAGTGAAGCTGTGGAGGACATGGGACATGGCCCTTTGAAAACCCATCCGTTCAAATACATCTTACATGTATGCACTCTAAGTACTATGGTGACACATACATGCATAAAGCATTATGTCAACTGGAGACCAAAAAATAAAACATACTAGTCCAGCCATCTTGATTTCTTTTCTTTCTTCTTAAACATGTATAGTTCATCGTTCATTCTGCAATAAAATGTGGAGAACACGAATTTTAAAAATACGTCTAGACATATATATGCATGTACAGTGTAGTAGAGATGTGTATATGTACAACACAACAGGCTACAGTGTTTCAGTGTTCATGATATGATGTACATGTAAGACAAACAACACAAATGTACATGGAGGTTGCCTATAAGACTGAGATTTCTTTGAAACCTTTGTTATATCTTCTTGTACATGTATTGTCTCCTGGTTTCATTTGCAGACAAGATAGAAAGTCTTGTACATGTATACACATATGTACATGTATATTAATGTATACATGTATACACATATGTACATGTATATACATGTATACATGTATATGGATTTGTGACAAGTTGTGCTTTTCAGAGTATGAGTGTTCTTGGAAGGCTCATAATAGATCTGCTTCAATCTTTGCCTGGTCTGAATCAAGACATAAAGCTGTTAGTACAATTGTGGAGTTCCATCATTTGGCAAGAGGGGACCCATGCGTTCCAATAAACAACACTAATACAGTTCTACCTACATGTACATGTACCTTCTGGCACAGAAGGGGTAGTACAGGCCAAAGCAAGAGCAGGGATCTGGAGTGCTTTAATTAAAATCTTGACTTTCTTGGAAAGTAATGAAAGTTCCCTCCCAAGCAACATATGTGGGTTTCGATTCGTCCATCTATTTGATAGCATGACAGAGCAGACACAGTTTCAATGGCTTTCTAAGTAGGGGGGGGGGGGGGGGGGGGGGCCAGCATCTGCATAGTCAACAGCGTAGAGGTGCTGTGAGCTTTTATGTCAATAGTTTGTCTAGTCAACTGCTGAAGTTTCACTAACAGATTCTCACATTTGGTCAGTAGCTCATTGCACTTCAAATAGTTCAGAATTTGCATTACTTTGTGCTGTGGCATTTCGGCCCAACTCGTTGTAATTTGGGAGGCATTTCTTCCACACATAATATAGCTATTAGTATGCATACATGTAGCTTAGCAAGAGAGCTAATAAATACATGCATACATATGCATATTAACAGCAAAAAATAATTGCAAATTTAAAAAGTAAGCCTGTCTCTGTTTTCGCATCGAAGAAAGAACAAGTCCACTTTATTTTGTCGAATTCAGCCCACCAAGCCCTCAAATGTTAAAAGAACCACATACATGTATGGAAGACAATATGCACATTTGTTAGATACATGTACATGCATATGTACATGTACACGTATTTAATTAGGATGTACATGTACATGTTTCAGAGCCTTTGCACACATTCATGTTGCTACATGTACACATATATGCACATACACACTGTACATGTACATGATCACACTGTAGATATTTCTGCACATTGTACCCCAGCTGCATACACCATGTATATCACAGGTACAAAATAGATAAGTTACATGTACATGGATACAATGGTCCAACCTGATTTGCTCCAGGAGGGACAAATACTTCTCTTTGAACTCATTCCTTTCCCTCAGTAGCCTGGTAACTTCTAGCCTGGTGATCTTAGTACCATCTGGGCCACTACCCTTCTCCAATACCTATGGATTAATATAGGGGGTTGCGTATATATAATGATGTCGTTATGTACAACTCATTTGAGTGTGTGCACATAAAGAATTAAAAGGAGAGCTTAGTACATGTACATGTACATGTGCTTTCCAAGTGATGTTTCTAGTGCTATATGGTGATCATTACAAGCATTTGGTAGATAAACTATTTGCACACTGCACATACACATAAAGGATTAAAGTCTTCAATTCATTAGCAAGGTACATGATGAAGTGTTACATGTACATTGTATCAGGGAAACTACATGAATAGGAAGAAACTAAACATCAACCCCCCTCCAAAACCAAATAAACTGCATAAAAAATAAATAAATCCACCTTAATAAAACCCATTATTTTTAAAAGTAGCAATTTTGCAGTTTTGACTTGGCCTTGACCTAAGGAATGAATCACTGTTCACAAAAAGTGCAACACTTTTAAATGAATACATTCCTTATTCAGTAGAAATATATCAAATATACAATGATTAAGTTAGACCAATATGAACATTATTAAAATTAGATTGCCTTGAAGGTAAAATCAAACAGCTAAATTAATAAATGTACAGCAACTTTTAATTGATTGAAATTGAGGAATTTATACACTGCAGAATAACAGTTGGAAACTTTGTGAAACTGTATTGAAACAACAAATAAAACTTGAAAACTCTAGAAGACCACTGCAATTCTAATCAACTTGAGTTTTAATAGAATACCAAATTACATGATTGGTTCCAACTTCATTAATAATGGCTAATTAGATATGCTATGAATCAAAATTTAATAACAGCTTCAAATTGATATTAACAACACACTATTGAACTTAGCAACTTGAAACCAATGCTGTTCCACTGCATATTCATACATGTATCTTGTACATGTACCACTTATTAAAATGAATTATCTATTGTGAGAACTTTGGATGAGGGATTTGATACAATTACTTAGCCACTTATAAGTATTTGCCTAACCAATGGTAATATATATTAATGAAATCAAGTGGTTAATTGCAATATACTGATTGAAAAGTGTTTCATTCTTTCTTTGGACACCCTGTATAATAAATTACAATGTAAATTATAACACAATTACACCAGTAATAAAGATGTGTTAATTGCCAGTTGTTTGAAATTATTGTGTGCACTGTGCACTAAAGATGTAATACAAGTACACATGTACATAGTAAAAGTACATGTGTACATGTATTACATTCTTTCATTATGCTAAATGTACAATTCACAAGTGCAGTGCCCAATTGAATTACAACTGCTTACATCACCAGTGATGGCAGACTTATCCTGCTCATCTGATAGTTCCTGCTTTAACCTCTTTATTTCCACTTCCAGCTTCCTCACTGTGTTGCTCAAGTGGTCCTTTTCCTGAGTTACAGTTTCCAGTGTGGTCTTCGTTGTCTCAAGAGAACTAACATAAACATGCACGTCATTGTGCACACACATACATGTACATGTACATGAACACATGTACATTCAAACATGTGCACAAAATAGCAGGATATCAGAGGCTCATAAAGCATAATAGGGTAGTTTTGAAATGCTTTAGAATTATGGCACAGAGCCCAAGCAATCCTGGATGAACTACATGTACATGTAGCACCATATGTGATGAGTGGAGGTGCGGCTTTGAATGGAGGGGAAATAACCCCCCAAATGTGACAGTGAATGCTTCCACTAAAATGCTGCTACATACAAGTACCATATGCTCATAGAACTGAATACATAATTGGTTCTTATTTTTTGTCCTTCCATAAATTTATTGCAAAATTATGTCTTCGGTACAAATAAAAATGTACGCAGCAAGCATATTTACCTCCACTAACAACAGAACAGTAGAGTGTTTTTTTAATTTAAACAAAGTAGCAAAATAACTACCCCTTACAAGTACTGCAGATAACAAGGCTTCATGTATGTACATGCATACATGTATATCTTGTGACTCAACATTATGTACATGTACATGTGTATGGTACATGTACATATATGTTAATAACATCATAGTTTAATGCTGCAAACTAATGACCAACACAATTACATGTAGGTGCAGTGTACAGAGGTGTGTGAACACCATCACACAACTCACTCCTTCGTTTCCCTGAGTTCCTTTTGAGCCATTTCAAGCTCCTCAGTTAGGTTGTTCCTACAAGGAAGACACTCTACATCAAGTCTCTCTCCTCCCTCCTTTCGTACACACCCCTCTACATGTATGTAAATGTATAATTTCACGCATTAATTAACAAGCATCGGGTGAAAATTTAATTTTTATTGCCAAACTATGTATATAATGCACATGTACATGTATGTACGAAAACCTGTTTGATGTGCCTGTACTGTATCCATGTACATGTATGTACGAAAACCTGTTTGATGTGCCTGTACTGTATCCATGTACATGTACATGTATATGTACATGTACCAGCTGCTCTCTACAACATCTGATTTACTTACTTGGCACTATTCAGCACTTGGTTTTCTGAAATGATTTCATCCACACCACTAACACCAACACCTGATATGAACAAATCATTGCACTTGTAACCCTTTTTGAATAGCCCTTGGGTATAATTCATTTTGATGATGCACACGTACATGTACATTGTATATGCAAATGTAGATTCATTGATTGTGCAACATACAAGTACATGTACAATCCTGGAACATAATTTGGTTGAATGCTCAATATATGCTATACTTGTTTGTTATGCCCGCACTGGCAGATTGATTGACGGCAGCCTGCAAGGCAATCACTTTATATCTGAATAGAGTTGGGAAATTGACTCACATCCACTAAGCTCACAGGTAAAAAAGTATTGAATCCTGGTGGCTGGTTCTTGAGCCCCACATATAATATAATAGCCTATTTTAAACCACAGATTTTTCATACATGTACATGTACTACCATTTTTGCATTCAACTTGCAAAGAAAGCAAGGAATGTAATACAATGTACAGCGTACATACAAAATTAAAAAATGGACCTACAATTTATGCATGCATGGTGCAAAAACAAAATACTGGCAAGCAGCAAATTGCTCTGTGGATCACATCCAGTAGGGGTTTTTTAATGGTGGAAGACTACAGCAATACCCTCCTACATTTAGCAATTGATTATTGGCTGCAATGCTACATGTAAATATAAGGCATTCAAGTCCACTAATGCATGACTTCTTTTCACTGCAGCAGTTAAAAATAACCAATACAAGTACATGTATATTTCATTCAACCCCGGAATAATAATCAATACAAGTGACAGTAATTATGACATCTGAGGTTATTGCGCTTATACATGTAATAGACTCACCTTCCTCCATAGCCATTTGGGTCAGCTCATCAAATAGTGATAACTGCACAGTTTCAGTTTCATCTTCCCTATTTCCTTCATCCTCCCCCATGTCATGGACTATGTCTTCATTGACCACACCCTCATCCACCACACCTTCATTGACCCCACCTTCATAAACCCCTCCTTCTGTGACCATGGCTTCACCAGCTACTTCTTCATTGGTTAGATGCATACCTTCATTTACTGTGCCTTCAATGACCACATCACTGATCATACCATCATTGGAAGGATTACTATAAGGAGAAACAACTATGGTACTATCAACCATCTACATGTACATGTACATGCACATGTACATTTGAGGATAGTGGTGCATAAGATGCATTGATGCGCATGATGTACACGTACATACAATCATGCACCATACCCTTGCACTAGTAGCAAACGACAGAAATGTCCTTCGCTCACATTTGCTTCATGGCCTCCATGGCCTGCTGTTGCTCCCAATGTATGCTGGCTGTATTCTTTGTACTCAGCACACCTCCCTCTGTGGTACTTGGCATGTATGAAGGAGATGCTGAAACAGTACTTGCTCTTTCTACACACAAGAGAAGACCACAGCAGTATCACCCCCACCATAATATATGGGTACACACACCTACATGTAGCTAGCACGTAAAATGTTGCATGTACACACGTAACATTTAGCAATCATGAGCACATCATATACCACATGCACACACATACACACACACACACTACTTGCAAATGTACATACGCACTGCCAACAGAACACTTCTGTTATATATAACCAGCACTGGGAGGATATGAAATTCAAGTACTTCCTGCTTTTATAACCTAAAGCCAAACCTACTCTATACAGTTGTACACGTCATCTAGCTTTGATGGATATACGCTCTTGTATCGATGTGCACAACTACTAGGTGTGAAGGCTGAGAGATGGAGGTGAAGAATACAAAGATGGAAGTGTCAATGCAGAACATGTTGAAATTACGAGGGAGGGCTTTAATTAGAGAGAGAGAGATAGGAGAACAATGACCGTGCTACCTACATGTAGATGGCCCACTAGTGGAACAACAGGGAGGATGAGGTGACAGCTGATGCCAGTGATGCCATGGGGGTGAGGAATGGAACCTGAAAAGCACAACAAGAGACAAAATTGCCCTCTGTGTACACAGCTAACGACGTAGTCCTGTGCCTCCTCTTCCATCTCTCTGCCTTCACCCTGTGCGTGTCTTCAAACCTGTTTCAATGTCTCTATGCCTTCATCCTGATCTCCTTACCTTCTTCTTCTCCATTATTGTGCCTTCACCTCCACCAGGGGCTGATATACAATGGTTCACTTGTATGCCTGTGAATCCCCTCTATTTAATCTTTAATCTCCAACAAGGATGGCCGTCCTTAAACAAGGATGATAAACACTTTCTAAAAGAATGATGCACACTTGGTGCTTCATTTTATGAATTACATTTTCTGTGGCTCTCTCGGTATCTAAGCGGGTGTGGCAGTACCAGTGGCCATGCATGCGATACGTATATATGAGTATATCGTGGATATTGTACCACAGACAGGTCCATATTATTTTGACAGTGTACATTCTACTCCTTCAGCTTTAGCTGAAGGAGTAGATTTAGCTGAAGGAGTAGAATGTACACTGTCAGAATAAGATGGACCTGTCTGTGGTACAATATCCACGGCGATATACTCATGACTCGCGTATCGCATGTATATACGTATCGCATGCATGGCCACTGGTACTGCCACACCCGCTTAGATACCGAGAGAGCCACAGAAAATGTAATTCATAAAATGAAGCACCAAGTGTGCATCATTCTTTTAGAAAGTGTTCATCATCCTTATTTAAGGACGGCCATCCTTGTTGGATAATAGTTCTGTCTAATTGTTGTTAGCCAAGAACAAATGTATTATTAACTTTATCTAGCAAGTTCTGTATTGTTGCCCGTTGTTGTCTGATGCTTCAGTTCGGCGTTGTTGCATATTGATAAACACATTTTAATTTCGAGTATATGCATGTATTTATTATAATTAATCACTATGGCTCCTGTACATGCCTATAGTTGCAGTGCCTGCCTTAATGCCTGGCAGCCAGTGGTAGGCTAGGGTCAGAGGGACGGCAAACTGTTATCTAATTCATTATTAAAATGCAGAGAGATGGAGGTGAAGGCAGAGGGATGGAGGTGAAGGCAGAGGGATGGAGGTGAAGGCAGAGAGATGGAGGTAAAGGCAGAGAGATGGAGGTGAAGGCAGAGAGATGGAGGTGAAGGCAGAGGGATGGAGGTGAAGGCAGAGAGATGGAGGTGAAGGCAGAGGGATGGAGGTGAAGGCAGAGAGATGGAGGTGAAGGCAGAGAGATGGAGGTGAAGGCAGAGAGATGGAGGTGAAGGCAGAGGGATGGAGGTGAAGGCAGAGGGATGGAGGTGAAGGCAGAGGGATGGAGGTGAAGGCAGAGGGATGGAGGTGAAGGCAGAGAGATAGAGGTGAAGGCAGAGAGATGGAGGTGAAGGCAGAGAGATGGAGGTGAAGGCAGAGAGATGGAGGTGAAGGCAGAATGATGGAGGTGAAGGCAGAGAGATGGAGGTGAAGGCAGAGAGATGGAGGTGAAGGCAGAGAGATGGAGGTGAAGGCAGAGAGATGGAGGTGAAGGCAGAGGGATGGAGGAGAAGGCAGAGGGATGGAGGTGAAGGCAGAGAGATGGAGGTGAAGGCAGAGAGATGGAGGAGAAGGCAGAGAGATGGAGGAGAAGGCAGAGAGATGGAGGTAAAGGCAGAGAGATGGAGGTGAAGGCAGAGAGATGGAGGTGAAGGCAGAGAGATGGAGGTGAAGGCAGAGGGATGGAGGAGAAGGCAGAGAGATGGAGGTGAAGGCAGAGGAATGGAGGTGAAGGCAGAGAGATGGAGGTGAAGGCAGAGAGATGGAGGTGAAGGCAGAGAGATGGACGTGAAGGCAGAGAGATGGACGTGAAGGCAGAGAGATGGAGGTGAAGGCAGAGAGATGGAGGTGAAGGCAGAGAGATGGAGGTGAAGGCAGAGAGATGGAGGAGAAGGCAGAGAGATGGAGGTGAAGGCAGAGAGATGGAGGTGAAGGCAGAGAGATGGAGGTGAAGGCAAAGGGATGGAGGTGAAGGCAGAGAGATGGAGGTGAAGGCAGAGGGATGGAGGAGAAGGCAGAGAGATGGAGGTGAAAACAAGGGATGGAGGTGAACGCAGAGAGATGGAGGTGAAGGCAGAGGGATGGAGGAGAAGGCAGAGGGATGGAGGTGAAGGCAGAGGGGGCAGAGGGATGGAGGTGAAGGCAGAGAGATGGAGGTGAAGGCAGAGAGATGGAGGTGAAGGCAGAGAGATGGAGGTGAAGGCAGAGGGATGGAGGTGAAGGCAGAGGGGGCAGAGGGATAGAGGTGAAGGCAGAGAGATGGAGGTGAAGGCAGAGGGATGGAGGTGAAGGCAGAGGGGGCAGAGGGATGGAGGTGAAAGCACTGAGACAGGCATAAAAACACAGGACTACATGTACGTGAGCAGGGGTGAGTTTGTCTCTCGTTGTGCTTTTCAGGTTCCATTCCTCACCTCCATGGCATCACTGGCATTACCTTCCACCTGTACCTCTCACCTCCCCATCCTCCCTCTTGTTCTGTGCGGCCCATCTTGGTAGTGCAGTCATTGTTCCCTGCACACATTTCAACTGTCTCTGTCTCTAATTCCAACACATTCTGCATTTCTTCCACCCCCCATCTCCCCGCCTACACCTCCTTCACCTCCATCCGCCATCTCCCCGCCTATACCTCCTTCACCTCCATCCCCCCATCTCCCCGCCTACACCTCCTTCACCTCCAGCTCCCCACCTACACACCTACATGTAGTAGACATGTACATGTACACTGATGCAAGAGCATTACCCATTGTTGCTTTCACCTAGAGTAGGTGTGGTTATAGGTTATCAAAGGAGGGAGTAGTTGAATACTCATGTCCTCCAAATGGAACCTGGTTATATTTATATTAATGGCAGAATCTACCAGGAAGTGTGCAGTTACTTTGCACAACTATATCATCACAACGGATAACATCAGATAACAGCAAACTTAACGATCTGTAGGTTTCAATAGCTACAGGACCATACTAGACATGTATCAGATTTGAACTCTCCATCGGGACATTCCATAGGATTTTACCTACAAGAACTACCAAACTCAGTGCATAATGTAGCCTCAGCATGTATATGTACATGTATAACACCAAAATAGCACTTCAAATAGAGAAATGATGTGGGAATTACATAGGCTTGGATAAAAGATCATGCTCTGTTCGAAAGATATTGAATAGGCTGAAATTTTATAATCGTCTTATAAATACATGTACATGTGCTATGTATGCGCTACATGTACATGTAAGTCCCTTTTCACAGAAACAATCCCAATTGTATATTTTCTACTACCAGACATTGTCAAGAATTATCATTTCATTTCTTTATACATAGATACATGTATTTATATTGAAGTTATCACACAATTAAAAGTTAAATAACTATTTTAAATTTTCAAAATAATTATCCTTGATTGTGAAACACACTGTACGCCCAATGAGTTGATTATCTGTATCACATTTGACCACCAATAATGCAGCTGTTCCAAATTAGTGGTCAATGCATCATTGTTAATTACTGTCACCATACCACCACCATGGACCACTTAACCACTAATGCAATTACATTCTACAAGTGTATGCAGGTCAGTGTGCATAGCAGCACACACACACACACACACATGCACACACACACGCACACACGCACACACACTGCATGCATATGTGTATGTGTGCATGTAAGTGTGTATGTGTGTGCACATGTATGTGTGCATTGTGTGATGCGGTTGGAGTGTGTGTACATACATGTACTAATGGAAAGTCCTTAGTACATGTACATGTACTTGTACATACAGTACATGTACATGTACATGTACATACAGTACATGTACATGTACATACAGTACATGTACATGTACATACAGTACATGTACATGTACGTACATGTACATACACCAGTAGCGGATCCAGGGGGTAGGGGGGGGGGGGGGCGCAACGGGCCCGTGCCCCCCCCAAGGGTCCCGCCCCTACGTGTACACGTACTTGTACGACTATGTGTACGCGAACATATGCAAACGCAGCGCAGAGATATAGCTACGGCAGAAATGGCCTGTACGTACATAATGATACATGGGTCAGGCCATGTATGAATATGATTGCTTTTATCGCGTGACGTAATAGCATTCGGCTCTACAATAGAAGTACAGGCAAAAGGTAGCCGGCCGTTTAGCGTATGTTTTTCAATTTTCCCTCTAGAGAGCATATCGAAAAGTATCAAAAACCGAGCATAACCACAAAATTAGCCCATGTATTTCCGTGGAGGCAAATAAAGCAATTAACGCCCACGCGTCTTTTTGGGGGGTTTTCTACGCAAAAAGCGTTGGCTTCTGGGGCTCCGCCCTAGACCCCGGTGGGGGAGCTTACAGCGCTCCCCCAAACCCCCTAGCTGGGCGGGAGGGGTGCCCCCCTCCCCTCCCGCACCCTCCCCGGGGCGGCCCCGCCTACTACTTCGCCCCACCCCTCGCCACACCCTCGCCGGTCCCAATTCCTGGATCCGCCACGGCTGTTTCATTACATTGAAACCTTGGACAAAAAGGCTACGCCCCTTGATACGAAATTTTTTCATAGCAACGGACCTAATTATGACCCTAGCAACACATCTGTTCTTGTGGATGGACCTTTTTGTACAGACCGTTTCGATACAGTGCCGGCGTTGTCTATGTACAGTTTCTACAATGTCTACTGGTATTAATGATGTGCATCTCTGGCGCTATCGTTCAATCCTGGATGTGGCATTAGCTTGCAAATCCACGGGGTGATTCTCGACCTAGGAGGATAAACGTTGCCCTGGTAAAGTTTCCGCCCTTATAAAGTACCTTGAAATTTTAACAGTGTAAAGCCGGTAGGTTGTTTCTATATTTTCCAATGTCATCTCGTGGTGCCGCGTATTCTACTAGAAGTTGTGAGCCTTCAGAATATTGCTATTTTTAGCGCTATCACCCGCGACACCATATTCTGTACAGTGTATTGGCTATTTGTCTATGCATTGGTAAAGATAGATTGCACTCTGGATGCATACTAGGTGAAACCCTCCTGCAACGGGGCCAGGGATGAACCCAACCAAGGCTGTTATGAAAAGACACAGCCCGGGCCGTTCTCCCACGAGACAGCATCCTGCATATAGTGCATATGGCCTATCCATTCCTGCATATGGTATTCAAGCAATGTGGTCTGAGTGGAGCCAAGGCCTGTGGTATTGGAAACAAGGCCTGCTGGGGTTTTACTGGAACCATGGTCCATGAAGTTGGCCACATGTTATTGTACAACCATGCTCTATGTTCACTCATCCAATGCCCCCCATGCACACCCATCCAATGTCCCCCATCACACACACCCATCAAATGCCCCACATGGGTCATGTACACACATCCAATGCCCCCCATGTACACCCATCCAATGCCCCCCCCCCCCCCCCCCCATGTACACCCATCCAATGCCCCCCCCCCCCCCCCCATGTACACCCATCCAATGCCCCCCCCCCCCCCCATGTACACCCATCCAATGCCCCCCCCCCCCCCCCCCCATGTACACCCATCCAATGTCCCCATGTACACCCATCCAATGCTTCCATGTACACCCATCCAATGTCCCCCATATACACCCACCATGTACACCCATTCAATGTCCCCATGTACACCCGTCCAATGCCCCTATGTACACACATCCAGGCTTGTGGGGTGATTGCCATCTATTGCTGTACCCATATGGCGTTGCATAGAGTGAGGGATATTTATGTCCCCCATGTACACCCATCTGATGCCCCCCCCCCCCCTGCACACACACCCATCCAATACCCTCCATGTACACCCATCCAATGTCCCCATGTACACCATCCAATGCCCCCCATGCACACATACCCTCCATGTACACCCCCCATGTACACCCACCATGTACACCCATTCAATGTCCCCCATGTACACCCATCCAATGCCACCCATCCAATGTTCCCCATGTACACCCACCATGTACACCCCCTTGTACACCCATCCAATGCCCCCATGTACACCCATCCAATGCCCCCATGTACACCATCCAATGCCCTCCATGTACACCCATCCAATGCCCCCTTGTACACCCATCCAATGCCTCCATGTACACCCATCCAATGCCCCCCATGCACACCCATCCAATGCCCTCCATGTACACCCATCCAATGCCCCCTCTATGTATACACCCATCCAATGCCCCCATGTACACCCATCCAATGTCCCCATGTACACCCATCCAATGCCCCCCATGTACACCCATCCAAAGCCCCCCATGTAACATACACCCATCCAATGCCTTCGATGCACATGCACCCATCCAATGCCCCTATGTACACTCATCCAATGTCCCCCATGCACACACACCCATCCAATGCCCCTATGTACACTCATCCAATGTCCCCCATGCACACACACCCATCCAATGCCCCTATGTACACTCATCCAATGTCCCCCATGCACACACACCCATCCAATGCCCCTATGTACACTCATCCAATGTCCCCCATGCACACACACCCATCCAATGCCCCTATGTAAGATACACTCATTCAGTCTCATGGGGTGATCATTTCAGTTTTATGATGGTCTGTGGTGAGCTGCGCCATCTGTTGCTGTACCCATATGAAGTTGCATAGAGTGAGGGATACTTTTAAAAAAAGAAACCATTTGCATACCTTACAAGTGCATGTATAACTGAACATAGCACTTGAAGTGATTCTTCAGCTCTTTTGCCACAAGAACACGTGAGCTTTAATTAAGCACAAGGTGCACATTTGGGGATTGATCTCAGGTGTATCAACAAGAACGTTGATGTTAAAAGCCACCAGAAACTTGTCAGCATAGGAGATACAGCTGTATGGTGGTTCTGGTTTTACTGCTCTCCCCTTTGCTTTGATCCCTCTATGCCCCACACTCGGCACAGATCATCTAGTGCTGCACTTCCATTCTTGTGGTGCGCGTTATTCATAATTTGGGTATGTGTGTTCAAATAATTACAGCAGGGCGTAGGAGACGCGGCACCACGGACTGAAAACATATTCTTACCTGGCAAAGATACCACTATAAGCTGTTTTTTTACCGACAGCACTTATAAGGGCGGAAAAAAAGCTACACAGTCGTGATTTTATGCTACTTTTCCCGCCTAAAAAGTACCATCTTATGCGCGGAACGAAATGCAGTGCGCCACTCAAGGCTAATGGAGGCGTGAGGCTAAATCTACTAAGAAGACAAGTTCTAGTTACCGTTTGTTGCAATTTTATTCGCATTAGATCGATTGGCTGCGGAAACCTTAAGTTGAAACATTAATGAGCTTGTAAAGGGAAAGCGGTTGTTGAACCGTAAATCTTTTTCCTGTACTCTAATTATGACCCTTTTTGTCCAATTGTAACAGCCGTGCCGCCACTGTACACAGTGTTTCCCACAGAATGCTTTTCAAACAGGGCGCTCATGAATAATTAATGATAATTAGCGTATGCGGTACCACCCACGTTCGCATTGGCCGATTCAACCAGTGGGGGGGGGGGGGGGGGGGGGGGGGGGGGATGCTGTCCGCTTTTGGCCGATTGCACTGATTCAAACAGTCCGTCACGCGCGTTCAATTCCTATCGTGATTTATGCGCTCGCGCGATCGCAAACTGCGAGTAAGTTACATGTAATTGCATGGCCACGCCCATTTCCCCGGAAAATTCAAACAGGGCGGAACGCCCTGATTTTGCTATGCTGTGGGAAACGCTGCATACAGTACATGTACATGTACATGTACATACAGTACTTGTACATGTACATACAGTACTTGTACATGTACATACAGTACTTGTACATGTACATACAACTACATATACATGTATATTTACGCATCCTGCCTGTACGTATCACATACATGCAACACATATTGAATGAGCACTCCACACTGGCAATGCACCATACATGTACAATGACAAAAGCCATGTGCTTCACAATATTCATAATCATTTGGCACCCATCTCACTGTATTGGTGGAAATGTAAGTTGGTGCAACATTATGAGCAAGACTACGCCCATCTTTGAGTAAGGATTTTGGATTGGGACAATAGGACTATGGTAGCCACATGCATTCACAGACCTCTTCCACTGCGAGGAACAGGTCTCATCAGGTGAGGCATAACAGGTAACTGCCTCTTCTTTTTGGCTGCAGTCTGTGGTGCAAAGACTTCATAGCCTGGAGACTTATGCAGAACAGAAGGGGAAGGGGGATGTGACCTGAAAGATTGAAACCAGGATATAATGATATACATGTACATGTAACAAATTCACAGTGTAGTATAAGGCCAAAGAAAGTGCACACTGACTGCTAATAATGTACATGTACTTTACTTTTAATATACCAAACTGTACCTCTTTGTATCTGCTCTGGCCAACTTAAAAGTTTCAATAAATTTGATACACTGCAAAATACAAACAATGATACAATTAACACAATATAATTGACATGTATACATGTACAAGTACATGTACATGTACACAGACAAATGTATCTAGCAATGGAGACTGTATGTACATGTACATGTATTAATCGAGACGTAACTATAAAAATACACTGCAGTACACACTAAACATGTATACCTACGAAGCGCCTAAAGTGCAAAACCATCCATCCCAACTCTCCCTCTTCATTCTAGTGTCAGACAAAGGAGTACAGGGCCCTCAAGACAAAGTACATGTACATGTAGTTACTACATGTTGTACATGTACATGTACAAGATGTGTGTAACATGTGGTGCATCAAAGTACAAAGCTAACATACAAATTTTAAAATTTGATGGTCTGCCTGCACAAGACACACACAAGCACAGGTGCAGATGGTTGATGAAATGCTATTGTTTGAAACGCAGTTGATCGTTCCCTCAATGGACATGCACCCACCAGTTGTGCCCTCCCCAATATGGATCCACCATAAAACACAGGTATACTATACCTCAATATTCCTGTCATGTAGCTCTTTCTTCTCTTCCTTTAGTTTCTCTGCTCTCTCTTCCCATTGCACAACTGCCAATGATCAGTAAGAGTGCAAGCAACATTTGGATCTATGCCTTACTCATATTTACACCTCACACGCACACACAGCAGTGTTATATTAGAGTGTGGCTATGAAGCACATAACAAAACATGTATAATAATAGTGATCATAGTCCTATGTACATATATCAGTACTTACATGTATACATGTACCTTCGTGATTCTTAAATCCTTCCCCCACCAACCACACACCTTTTGTTCCACCATGCCCCACCATGTCCCACCATGTCCCACCCTGGCCATCCCTACAGACTAACTCTGCTCTGCCTCGCTTCTGACTTTGGCCTTCAGAACTCTACTATCAAGCTCCAATTTGGCATTACGTTCACGTAGGTCCTTCAATTCATGTTCATAAGTGACCTCAAGATGCACAGATCTCTAAGAGGGGAGGGGTGGATAGAGAAGTGCAATAAGGACTTGGTGAGTAATCCTGACAGGGGCATATGAGGAGGGGTGCAACACAAGGGCAACCATAGGAGAGGGGTACAATTTAAGGAAAGAATGAGTAAAGAGGGGAGGGGAGGGGAGGGGAGGGGAGGGGAGGGGAGGGGAGGGGAGGGGAGGGGAGGGGAGGGGAGGGGAGGGGAGGGGAGGGGAGGGGAGGGGAGGGGAGGGGAGGGGAGGGGAGGGGAGGGGAGGGGAGGGGAGGGGAGGGGAGGGGAGGGGAGGGGAGGGGAGGGGAGGGGAGGGGAGGGGAGGGGAGGGGAGGGGAGGGGAGGGGAGGGGAGGGGAGGGGAGGGGAGGGGAGGGGAGGGGAGGGGAGGGGAGGGGAGGGGAGGGGAGGGGAGGGGAGGGGAGGGGAGGGGAGGGGAGGGGAGGGGAGGGGAGGGGAGGGGAGGGGAGGGGAGGGGAGGGGAGGGGAGGGGAGGGGAGGGGAGGGGAGGGGAGGGGAGGGGAGGGGAGGGGAGGGGAGGGGAGGGGAGGGGAGGGGAGGGGAGGGGAGGGGAGGGGAGGGGAGGGGAGGGGAGGGGAGGGGAGGGGAGGGGAGGGGAGGGGAGGGGAGGGGAGGGGAGGGGAGGGGAGGGGAGGGGAGGGGAGGGGAGGGGAGGGGAGGGGAGGGGAGGGGAGGGGAGGGGAGGGGAGGGGAGGGGAGGGGAGGGGAGGGGAGGGGAGGGGAGGGGAGGGGTCAATACATGTACATGTAACTAGTTATATACAAGTACATTTACATGTTTCAAACACCCCACCACAAGGTGCAGAGTGGTCTCACATTTTCTGCTTCTTTTCTTTTGGCCTTTTCCTTCTCATACTGCAGAGACAGTTGTGTGTTCTCTTCATTGACCTCTGTCAGGGCAGTGATATGATCCTACAAAGTATAGCCACCTATAAGTTCAGTTACTAAGGAAGTACTATCTCCATAATTGTATATACACTTTGCATTTAGTATATAGAACCTGGATGAGGCAGATCAAATTCATTGAGTAGCTAATCTCTCTCTCCCCCCCCCCCCCTTCCCCACCCCCAACCCACCCTCATGGCATGTATCAATCAATATTCATTCTAGCAATGCAAACCAATTCATCTGGCCTAAAGTAAGACTGGGCTAGACCTCACTATCTCTTGAACAGGACATTACAGGTAGCTGGTACTATTTACATGTACATGTACATAATTAAATATGTTATTGTATTACCCACACATATGTGTGCAAGTAGTGTGCAGGTACATGAGCAGTACATACATGTATGTGTGCATACATGTATGCTCAAATGTGTGCAGGTACATATATGTGCAGGTATAAATGTGTATGTGTATGTATGCAGGTACATGTATATGTACATAAATCTTGATTATGTAGTGAAAAACTAAAACTTTCTAATTTAAAACTCACTGCAGCATGGCCCCACCTTTTCCAATGGCCCTGCCCTACACATACATGTATATATGTTAATTGCCCTAACCTAATGAAAGTATTGATGAATATGCTAAATGCACCCTCCCCCAGATGTACCTTGTTATCAGCCAGTGATGAGTCAAGGCTCTCCAACACATTGACGACTAGAGGCATGATGTTTGAAATGGACTGGGGACCATACAGTGCTATCAAATTCTGGAACTCCTCATAAATACCTTGGGCCAAAGCCTGCAGGATGTTGCAAACTCATGCATACATGTAGCTGTCCATTGTACATGTATACACACACATATACACACACAAAACCTATGCACAAATCCTGCAAGGGTTGCGATATTGGCTTTAATAAATTTTGCAACAAGTTATATTTAGTAACATGATAATGCAAGGTCAGGTTTTCGTAATTTAGAACACACATCTGTTCACACACACATACATGTACATGTACATACATTTAACGTCAACACAAACACTATTATAGTCTAATCAATTGTTCCCAGCTTCCTGGTTATCTGCCATGTGCACACATTACCCTTCTAATGCAAAAAAAACAAGCATCTCACTACACACACACACATACATACAGGTCACATGTGCATGCACACATATACACACACAACACACATACACACACATACACACAACACACACACACACACACACACACACACACACACAAACTTTCAGGTACTCAAGGGTTTTAGGTAGACTCGTACCCAGATAGCAGCGTGTGGATTACTTCACCTACTTCCACGCAGCAGTGATGTACATGTAATCCACCCGCTGCTGTGGAGTGCCTGGATACAAGACTAGGTTTTAGGTTGTTAGGACTCCCCTACTTAATCCATCCCCCCTTCCCTTTCATTTGAACCCCACCTGATTGCCCCTTTCACTCATTCTCGTTTCCATCAGTCATACTAGTAATACTACTTCTGTCCCCATGTAGTTATTTAAAGAGCAGGAATTCTGACCCCAGACATTGCAAAAATAATGTGTGCAAGTCAAGAGGGGGGGGGGGGGGGAAGGAGAATCTGTACATCCTACATGTATATGTGCAAGTGGGACAATATAAGTTGTAATTTAAAGTAAAATGTGCCGAGCACTCACCTGAACCCGTCCAGAGATAACCATTCCTCCATCATCTTCAATGATCTCCATTGTCCACTTCTGTATAAAGCCACAGCACACACATACACACTTGCACACAACACACATACCACACACGTACACACGCACACGCACACCACACACACACACACACACACACGCACACCACACACACACAACACACACACACACACACATACACACACACACACGCACACGCACACACACCGGTAAACATACACGCGTTATATTGCTTAATTGTCAAGAGATAGGGCTTCTTGCTGGGCAAACTAATAACCCACAAGCATATCGAAGCTACATGTACGAGCACAATAGCCATTGTCCGGTTTCTAGGTACTGGAATCCCTACAGCCACCGTACATGTATAACCATCTGCCTCCATCCCACAGGAATATACAACGCTGTCCGGCTCACCTATAACATCTTTCCGTACCGGTACCGTGTTTACACGCCAGGCGTCGTTCCCAGGCCAGTTTAATTTGGGGATTCGGTAATTAACTCTACAAGGCCTGTTACAACATGCAATGAAAACCACAGGCTATTACATGTACTATGCAGTAGTGGCTATCTAGAGAGACCAAAAAAAATTATGCATGTGCCATCATGTCTTGGTTGCAGTAACATAATTTGAAGGGAGAAAAAAAAGACTATTTAGAAGTGGAGTTTTCAGGGCAAATGTCTGCATATAATTATTGATTAAACTTGAAATAATGACCACAAAATGTTAACTTTACCTACATTTAAGCTTAACATACCAAACAAAAATTCGTCTACATTACTGCCCAGCTTCATAATGTCCAATATGAAAGCAGCGTTCCCCAGTTGAATGGCAACTGACAGCCTCTGAAGCAGAAAGGAAAATTTCCTTAAACAATGGCCCAAAATTGTTGATGGTCCATAATCTCCAGCTGTCTCTATTGCTACAGGAGTATAGAGGTGGCCAGGAGTCTAGATTTTCTTTCATTATTGCCCTCTGAAGCCTGTTCAGCAACTACTTCAGCCTGCTGTGCAGCAATTGCAATATACAATGGATCAAAAGTATCAGGTCATGTTGCATCCCATACCAGAAGTTAGCCACACTCCAATGAACTGTGGAGACACCATCAGGTCGCTCTCCATCTGACCAACATAGGCCTGAGACCATGAGGGTTCCAAGCGTTATGGAACATGAGCTGCAACTAAAGCTCTATGGATTATGTCATTGACAGCTGAGTGGAGTTGGTAGCATCCTACACACTTTTTGCAGCTTAGACCACGTGTGGCAAACTGTGAGACCTTGGTCCACAGTGTTGGTAGATATGGCTCCTGCACAGAGGTAGTCCCAGGCAAAGTCCAATAGAAATTCTGACAGTTGCATCATCCATGCATGCACAGGCCCAGCAATGCAATGGGCAGAGCATTTAGCCAGGCTTTAGACTCTGTATCCCAACTCTTTTATTGTTGGGCAGCAGGCATCCTTGGAACCAGGCAATGAAAGCTCCATCAACATAGCAGGTGTGGCTGCGTATGAGCTGGCAGGATTCAGGCCCGTAGGCTGGGGGGGGGGGGGGGTCGGTGGGTTCGGTCGACCCCCCCCCCCCCCCCCCCGCTCCACAGAACTAGTTCCGCTTGCCATCAAAATAATTTATTCATAACTTCTATACATGTATAGCTATAGCCCGCGAGAATGAGATAACAATACTTGCAGGCTTAGCACATCCATTCTAAAATGGGGCGCCCACGTCCCGCGGACTCCCGCCCACAACAAACAGCAGCGGCGGAACAGGGGGAGGGTCCGTGAATTAAATTACGGGTTCCGTGCAACTATGGGTAAAAATTCCGCATACGATCAAGAATTGCGGAAAGTTTACCCATGCGTACTGCCAGTTGGGCGTAGCCCGACCTTCGCGTATTGGCGGATACGCGAAGGTCGGGCTACGCCTAACTAGCATATACTGTTACATGTAGTCATTTGAGTTGCATACGACAAATCGCCCGGAAGTTGCTCCGGGTTGGCAGGCTTTAGACTCGCAACTCGCAAGCCAAACCTACATGTACTTCATTATTGAACGGGAACACAAACTGGGCTATATCCATGTTTCTATGCAATTATGCTATGTTTTGTAGATGAAAAATTGCAAAAGTTGCAAAGTGGCTGGGGCTCCGCCCCAGGAGCTTACAGCGTATCATGATCAGTTCCACCTTATCGCTTTCCCGAACCCCCCCCCCGTCTCCCGACCAGCCTACGGGCCTGGAATTCAAGCCCGTAGCCAGGTCAGGAAAAGGGGGGGTTCGGGGAAAAAAAATGTGGACCCAAAGTGGGCGTGGGTCACCAAAAGGGGGAGGGTGCGGGAGGGGGAAGTGCCCCCTCCCGCGCCTCGCGCGGAAGCTTTTGAAAACATTGATTTGGCAACAA
Organism: Spongilla lacustris; assembly: GCA_949361645.1. NCBI lineage: Eukaryota > Metazoa > Porifera > Demospongiae > Spongillida > Spongillidae > Spongilla > Spongilla lacustris. Next base: position 3,932,328 of record OX442421.1, on the reverse strand, counting down.
AAAAGAATTAATAGTTTGCAGACACATGTACATGTACCAAAACACTCACAACCGAAAATAAATAAGATGAGCAATTCAATTTCATGCGACCTTCCAAGGTGAGCTGCCTAATATGAAAAGAGGGGAAGGGGCTAAACCTAACATGTCGTTTGCTATGCAATCTAAATCGATCTTCGCTTTAAAAAAAAAAAACAATGCTTCAGATTCAATGGCTGCTTAGTCAACCTGACATAGTTTCCGAAGCGGGACAAAGATACAAGCAAATTCAGGGATTTGTGCAGAACTAGGCTGGAGTTGCATACCCCTTGTTGTTGAATCATTCGGGGCCTGGGGCCAACTTGCCTCTGACACTTTCAAGAAACTTGCTTCCCGCTTTTCAGTCCAGGTTAACTCCTCCACTTCCACCACTCTGGACAGCAATTATTCCAGACTATACCCTTTCCCTTGTGCGCTCGAATGCCAGAGCATTTCTTGCAAGGGCAGGTCCCCGTGCTAAAGTCTCAGACCTCTACTTAGATGGTTGACTCATACATAGTTACATAGCTTACTAGTTAAATTAATGGCACATGAAAAATAGGCAGGTTATACATTTATATACAAACACAATTAATTAGTATACAGTGACAGAGTGTTTTAACAGTATTCAAGGGCGGATAATAGAGTCAAGTTCAAGCTTCCTTGGGTGCAAATGGGCATAGCGTGTGACAACTTCATCTAAGTCCACGTCCATGTCATAATGTATATGCAGGAGAGCAAGGTTAGAAAGACGGCTATTTCCCATCGAGGCTCTCATATAATTGTGCAGTCTTCGAAGAGCACTAGCACTCCGCTCGTTCACTCTCTCTTTTCTTTTGTTGGGAGCTACCCGGCATAGTCGATCGGCCCGGCAATTATTATTGTGACGGCGTATAGATTAATTATTAAACCGGTGCAAATTGCTTTTTAATTATTGAGACGTAATTTGATAATTATAGCAATAAATATAGGTTAACCGTTACGTTGTACGTTATTAGTCAGGAAAGCCTAATCGCCTAATCGCCTTAGAGAGCTGCCTGCACGGCGGCACCGTAGTACTTCCACGTAAGCGGAGTGCAGGACCTTTATCCTCTGAGGGGGGGTTCGTTCGAACCCCCCGAACCCCCCCTGGCTACGGGCCTGGGATTAGACAGGTAAGCAGCCTTGGGGTAGTCTCGTACCCAGACCCTGATTCCCACAGCTGCGGATGGATTACATCACCGCTAGTAAGAATTATAACAGCACGTTCTAATGAAATTCATCTGAAAATGGTGCTGTTTTTAAAGCCAGAAGTTTGGCAACCAGAATTCTAGTGGAAAAACAACCTGGTATACTGTAAAAAAGGGCCCAAACGATGCAATAATCATCGCTCGGAACAACTACATGCTTCGATTAGCATGAATCGAGCGCTTCGAAACACAAAATGGCAAACACGTATAGTCTTCATAAGTTACGTATCGCTCAAAAATACCCGAACGGTTTCCCGAGTTCAGAATCTGACTCGGCCAAATCATTTAGAGGTTGGTGCTTAAACTATATCCCAATAATCATCCAGATCCGCTATCCCTGAGTGAAGATAAATAGGAAAATTCAGTTGACAAGACTTGGGTCACTGAAAACGAAAGTGGTAGAACGTGACAGTCACGTGATGCATCATATTTTTGTCTACTTGATGACAATTGTATAGCCCATGTATCTGTGCAGTAATATCACATGTGGTTATTGTTTTAAATTCAAGTAAACGTCATTTTTTTCCGTTCAACTATCACGATCTCCATTGTAATGCAATGATTAATCTAATAGTATTGCGCATGTGCGTGCATAGGCGTATACTAACTTAAAGGAGGAGTTTCCGTATAAAAGGAGCTTGGATCCAAAAATTTCAACCGGCTGTGCGGCTGTATAAATTTTAAATGGTGGCTGCCATATTAATGCGAAGAGAGGCTTGGCATGAACAGCGTACGTACAAGAGTTCTTCACACATGTTTTAAGCGTCATATCATGCAATAATACACGTTGCACAGTCTGAAGTTAACTAGATCACATGTTCTACAATAGTACTGAGTCTACTGACTAATAATAATCGTTGAGCGGGTACCGTATATCGATCGTTATGCCGTTCAATACTAGTACTACAGGAAAGTCTGCTATTCTACCTGGTTTTAGCATGTTTCTACGCAATTATGCTATGTTTTGTGACATTAAAAGTGCAAAATTTGCAAAGCTCCGCCCAGACCCCGATGGGGGGAGCTTTCAGCGCACCCCTATAGGGCTTCTGCCACGCCCTTGCACATATATCACTTTGCCCCCCCCCCCCCCCCCCCCTCCCGCTCCGAAATCCTGGATCCGCCCCTGAATTGGCCCTCTGAAACACCCTTCTCCATTTGCAAGATATTCATAATCCAATAACATTTAATAACCATCCATCAAGTTATATAACTATACATACATTAATTAACGCTAAACTACTTAGACACCACATGCATGCATGCATTAATGTATACAGGTTCATACTAACACGATATAACACACAAGGGTTCAGCTAACAGGACAGCTCATCTTGCCAGGATAGCCTTAGCGTTCTCTCTCACCAAGGTCAGGCTTAGTCTCCCATACATGTCCTGCCTCACCCTGGCTTCACTGGAGGCTGAGCCCACTGCCAACCTCCTGCTGATCCAGTTGAACATTTCCTGGGCCTTCTCTCCCCAACCACCATATGTCTCTACAGCCAGGGGAATGCACTCCGACCCAAGTTCTGCACACTTCGGGCCATTCTTAGTCTACTTCTTTCTCTGCAGCCGAGTAACCCACAGTTGCGCTCGCTCCCAGAATCAAGCTTGGGTTGAGCGGATTCACAACGGAACTAGGATATCAGCTGGACAGGTTTGGGAATGTGAATGGTCCATGCCACTTCCCTTCTCAAGCTCAGGAGAAAGCAGAGCCCGACTGAAAAATTCAAATAAGACACCTCTTAAAACATTGTGATGGCGGCAA
>OX442421.1:3319319-3324319 GCA_949361645.1 Spongilla lacustris | reverse complement strand
CCCCTTCCCTTTCAAACAGGCCTGTCTACTGGGCACACACGTGTGGCAAGTTCGGTCTGCTTTCGGGGGCCACTTGTGCTCACACAGGGACACCTCCACTGGTCCCAACAACTACACCCACACATCAGTGCTGATGTACACACATCACTCACACCCAGGGAAGCACTCACACATTTTTTCACACCACCCCTTCCCTTTCAGCAGGCCTGTCTTGTACGTACAAGGGCACGCACTGGTAGTAAAGATGGGTCTGCTTTTTTGGGGGCCACTTGTGCACATACAGGGACACCTGCACTGGTCCCAACAACTACACCCACACATCAGTGCTGATGTACACACATCACATACACACCCAGGGAAGCACTCACACATTTTTTCACACCACCCCTTCCCTTTCAGCAGGCCTGTCTTGTACGTACAAGGGCACGCACTGGTAGTAAAGATCGGTCTGCTTTTTTGGGGGCCACTTGTGCACATACAGGGACACCTGCACTGGTCCCAACAACTACACCCACACATCAGTGCTGATGTACACACATCACTCACACCCAGGGAAGCACTCACACATTTTTTCACACCACCCCTTCCCTTTCAGCAGGCCTGTCTTGTACGTACAAGGGCACGCACTGGTAGTAAAGATCGGTCTGCTTTTTTGGGGGCCACTTGTGCACATACAGGGACACCTGCACTGGTCCCAACAACTACACCCACACATCAGTGCTGATGTACACACATCACTCACACCCAGGGAAGCACTCACACATTTTTTCACACCACCCCTTCCCTTTCAGCAGGCCTGTCTTGTACGTACAAGGGCACGCACTGGTAGTAAAGATCGGTCTGCTTTTTTGGGGGCCACTTGTGCACATACAGGGACACCTGCACTGGTCCCAACAACTACACCCACACATCAGTGCTGATGTACACACATCACTCACACCCAGGGAAGCACTCACACATTTTTTCACACCACCCCTTCCCTTTCAGCAGGCCTGTCTTGTACGTACAAGGGCACGCACTGGTAGTAAAGATGGGTCTGCTTTTTTGGGGGCCACTTGTGCACATACAGGGACACCTGCACTGGTCCCAACAATTACTCACACACATCAATGCTGATGTACACACATAGCTCAGACCCAGGGAAGCACTCACACATTTTTTTTCAAACCCCCCCCCCCCCCCCCCCCCCCCCCCCCCCCCCCCCCTCCTTCCCTTGCAACAGGCGTGTCTACTGGGCACACACGTGTGGCGAGTTCGGTCTGCTTTCGGGGGCCACTTGTGCACACACACACACACACACACACACACACACACACACACACACACACACACACACACACACACACACACACACACACACACACACACACACACACACACACACACACACACACACACACACACACACACACACACACACACACACACACACACACACACACACACACACACACACACACACAGGGACACCTCCACTGGTCCCAACAACTACACACACACACACACACACACACACACACACACACACACACACATTGCTGCTGATGCCCACACAACACTCACACCCAGGGAAGGACTCACACATTTTTCTAACCACCCCTTCCCTTGCAACAGGCCTGTCTTGTATGTATGTATGTATGTATGTATGTATGTATGTATGTATGTATGTATGTATGTATGTATGTATGTATGTATGTATGTATGTATGTATGTATGTATGTATGTATGTATGTATGTATGTATGTATGTATGTATGTATGTATGTATGTATGTATGTATGTATGTATGTATGTATGTATGTATGTATGTATGTATGTATGTATGTATGTATGTATGTATGTATGTATGTATGTATGTATGTATGTATGTATGTATGTATGTATGTATGTATGTATGTATGTATGTATGTATGTATGTATGTATGTATGTATGTATGTATGTATGTATGTATGTATGTATGTATGTATGTATGTATGTATGTATGTATGTATGTATGTATGTATGTATGTATGTATGTATGTATGTATGTATGTATGTATGTATGTATGTATGTATGTATGTATGTATGTATGTATGTATGTATGTATGTATGTATGTATGTATGTATGTATGTATGTATAGGGCACGCACGGGTAGTCAAGTTCGGTCTGCTTTTTGGGGGCAACTTGTGCACACACAGGGACACCTCCACTGGTCCCAACAATTACTCACACACATCAGTGCTGATGTACACACATCACTCACACCCTGGGAAGCCCTCACACATTTTTCTAACCACCCCTTCCCTTGCAACAGGCCTGTCTTGTATGTATGTATGTATGTATGTATGTATGCATGTATGTATGTATGTATGTATGTATGTATGTATGTATGTATGTATGTATGTATGTATGTATGTACAGGGCACGGACGGGTAGTACAGTTCGGTCTGCTTTTTGGGGGCAACTTGTGCACATACACCTGCACTGGTCCCAACAATTACACCCACACATCCCTGCTGATGTCCACACACCACTCACACCCAGGGAAGCACTCACACATTTTTCTAACCACCCCTTCCCTTCCAACAGGCCTGGCTACTGGGCACACACGTGGGGCGAGTTCGGTCTGCTTTCGGGGGCCACTTGTGTGCACGCACAGGGACACCTCCACTGGTCCCAACAATTACACCCACACTTCCCTGCTGATGCCCACACATCACTCACACCCAGGGAAGCACGCACTCACACATTTTCTCTAAACACCCCTTCCCTCGCAACAGGCCTGTCTACTGGGCACGCACGTGTAGCGAGTTTGGTCTCCTTTCGGAGGTAACTTGTGTATTCACAGAGACACTTCTCGGTCCCACAGCTATTTCACACACACACACACACACACACACACACACACACACACACACACACACACACACACACACACACACACACACACACACACACACACACACACACACACACACACACACACACACACACACACACACACACACACACACACACACACACACACGCGCGCACACGAAAAACTTAACTGCTCTCCTTACATCACCGGCATGCAGCAGGGAGTCACTTACGGATTGTGTAAAGGACTTGATAACAGTGTTCCATAATTGTTTGTTTGGGGGGTGGGGGGGCAGTGTGAGATTCACCGACACTGTCCCAATGCTTCCCTCCTGTCAGAATCCCTATCCATTTCAAGGGTGCGTTCGGCCATTCACCCCCCACAACTGACACCGTCCGACAAGTTCATCAGCAGTGCTCCACTGTCGTCAGTCACCTGCATATATTAAGAAGCTTCCGTTCCTTTTTAATGCATGAGCCATTTGCTAGAATGGGAGACATATGTGACACCGAAGTCTAAACTTGACACTGTCCCAGGAATTACGTATGGGTTGCTTGCTCCCCTGACATCAGTCTTGCCACTCTTCACAAAAGCTACCCTGGTCTTGTAATAGGCATACCAACAGGGCACACCTCTTCCAAGTCGTTCAGCGCATTCGCCACTATTGCACAGTTGCTCCCTTTTCATCAATCAGTACATTCCATTATCCCACAAAAGGCCCCATCGTGTAACAGATGTTGTATTTCGGGGAGGCCAGGAACTAGTCCCAATTTCACCACAGGCAACGAACATGTTTCCAGTAAAGAGCCGGAGGCTCTTTACTTGAAAGAAGAACAGTTTGGAGTACGTGGACAACTTTCGTGGAGGAGGCTCGGGGCCAGGAGGAAACTTGACTGCGTTGGAAGGCGCCCGGAGGGCTCCCGGCCCGAGAATTGAAGGGTGTCTTTCTTCCCCACGTAACGTAAGTTGGATTCTTGATACGTGTCGGATTAGGAAGTAGGCCCAGCTTTCACGCAGGTAAAGAACATGTTTCCACTCTCTCGGCCCCGAGGCTCTCGGCGTGAAAGATGAAACGTTGGAGTGGAAACCTTTCGTGGAGGAGGCTCCGGGCCAGGAGGAAAAGTTGGATGCGTTGGAAAGCGCCCGGAGGGCTCCCGGCCCGAGAATTGAAGGGTGTCTTTCTTCCCCCCACGTAAGTTGTATTCTTGATACGTGTCGGATTCCGGGAGGCTGGGAAGTAGGCCCAGCTTTCACGCAGGTAAAGAACATGTTTCCACTCTCTCGGCCCCGAGGCTCTCGGCGTGAAAGATGAAACGTTGGAGTGGAAACCTTTCGTGGAGGAGGCTCCGGGCCAGGAGGAAAAGTTGGATGCGTTGGAAAGCGCCCGGAGGGCTCCCGGCCCGAGAATTGAAGGGTGTCTTTCTTCCCCACGTAACGTAAGTTGGATTCTTGATACGTGTCGGATTCCGGGAGGCTGGGAAGTAGTCCCAACTTCCACGCAGGTAACGAACACGTTTCCACCGTCTCGGGCCGGGGAAACGTTGGAGTCGAAAACTTTCGCGGAGGAGGGTCCGGGCCGTGGGTGTTGGCCGTCGATTACCGAGGCTTCTTCGAATCTGGGTAGCCCAGGACGTCCACAGTGGAGGCTCAAAACGAGGGGTCGGACGGACAGGGTCCCCTCCGAAGAGACGTCTTTCTCCCCCCAGTGCGGTAGGCCTTCAAAATTTCATTTGTACGTAAACGTACGTAACTATTTCAAAGTCTTGATACGTATTACATTCCGGGTGTTCGTGCTCTGAATCCCCTACATACTATGTGGGGACAGTAGCAAGCAGTGATGAGCAATCGTTACTGCTGCTGCCGCGTGCCGTGTATAGGCTGTTGCCTGACGTAGATCGATGCAAGGGTTCGACGGAAAGCAGTGCAAGGCCTCCCGGCCGTGAGTTGTACCGTGTGGGAATCCGGTGGCAAGAGGCAGGAAGCTTTTTCCAGCCCAGAAAAAGTCCACCCCCAGCTCGCGCACAACCTACGCCCGTCGGGAGATCTTGTCGCGAACCCTGGCCGGAGATGGCTCTCCTTCGTCGTTCCAGGCACTGGGCCTCGGGACGTACGCTGCGAGGGGCAAGGTTTCTCTGACAAAGTGGAAAGATCGCTGAGCG
>OX442421.1:3306819-3311819 GCA_949361645.1 Spongilla lacustris | reverse complement strand
TGATCCCTTGTACTCGGTAAACACACCCGTGACCTCTTTGCATTCATTTCTTATTCCTTTTTTTTTAACGTTTACCTACTGGCTAAACAACTCGTGAGCTCTTTGCATTCATTTTCATTCACTAACGACGTTCCTTGCCCATAAAGCCTGCCAGCCTCATTGGCAGCCAGCTGACCCACTCATTTGACAACCAGCAGTGTTAGTCTGACATCACGTGCATGCATGCATGCAGTCGGTCTTTACTTCCCCTTACCTATGGGTTTACATTCACCTACATCCTCCAGTGGTTCCCTCCCTCCCTCCCTCCCTCCCTCCCTCCCTCCCTCCCTCCCTCCCTCCCTCCCTCCCTCCCTCCCTCCCTCCCTCCCTCCCTCCCTCCCTCCCTCCCTCCCTCCTCCCCCCCCCCTTCACTTTGCCTTTGTCAGAACACATCTACAAACTGGGTACATCTACACTCTCCCAGAAAAAAATAAAAATGCAACTACACATGAGGAGTGTTCTCCTGGCATCTGTGGCACGACTTCCACTTTTTTACCTTCCGCAGTGGTAAGTTCCGTTCCATTCGACTGCACACTTTGGCTGTGTTCCAGCTGGTTCTGCACCTACACATCACCAGTGCTCCACTCACTCCCCGTTAAGCCTCTACCGCATCTTTCTAAGCTTAACAGTCTCACACGTGGGGACCCATTGGGGCAGCTCTTGCACACCTCACTCTGTTCTATAAAATCACACCTACGCAACCTCACTCTCTCCTATAAATCACACCTACGCATCACTAGTGAACCCCTTGCATCGTTGACGTGCCTGGATGCACTTTTGCAATTTTTAAAGCCTCCCTTCTCTCAGAATCGCTGCCATTGCAGGACACTCCTTTCCATCACGAGTGTCAACAGAGGGCAGTCCTTTCCATCACAATGAGTGTGAACAGAGGGCAGTCCTATGCTGGTCATTCGGTGCAATGGGGGGGCGCCTGTTACATTCAACTCCACGCTTGCACGCGTTCCAGATATTGCGCCCACACATCACTGCTGTTGCTCACACATCACTCACACCCAGGAAGGCAGTGCTGCATTTTTGTAACCACCCCTTCCCTTTCAAACAGGCCTGTCTACTGGGCACACACGTGTGGCAAGTTCGGTCTGCTTTCGGGGGCCACTTGTGCTCACACAGGGACACCTCCACTGGTCCCAACAACTACACCCACACATCAGTGCTGATGTACACACATCACTCACACCCAGGGAAGCACTCACACATTTTTTCACACCACCCCTTCCCTTTCAGCAGGCCTGTCTTGTACGTACAAGGGCACGCACTGGTAGTAAAGATGGGTCTGCTTTTTTGGGGGCCACTTGTGCACATACAGGGACACCTGCACTGGTCCCAACAACTACACCCACACATCAGTGCTGATGTACACACATCACATACACACCCAGGGAAGCACTCACACATTTTTTCACACCACCCCTTCCCTTTCAGCAGGCCTGTCTTGTACGTACAAGGGCACGCACTGGTAGTAAAGATCGGTCTGCTTTTTTGGGGGCCACTTGTGCACATACAGGGACACCTGCACTGGTCCCAACAACTACACCCACACATCAGTGCTGATGTACACACATCACTCACACCCAGGGAAGCACTCACACATTTTTTCACACCACCCCTTCCCTTTCAGCAGGCCTGTCTTGTACGTACAAGGGCACGCACTGGTAGTAAAGATCGGTCTGCTTTTTTGGGGGCCACTTGTGCACATACAGGGACACCTGCACTGGTCCCAACAACTACACCCACACATCAGTGCTGATGTACACACATCACTCACACCCAGGGAAGCACTCACACATTTTTTCACACCACCCCTTCCCTTTCAGCAGGCCTGTCTTGTACGTACAAGGGCACGCACTGGTAGTAAAGATCGGTCTGCTTTTTTGGGGGCCACTTGTGCACATACAGGGACACCTGCACTGGTCCCAACAACTACACCCACACATCAGTGCTGATGTACACACATCACTCACACCCAGGGAAGCACTCACACATTTTTTCACACCACCCCTTCCCTTTCAGCAGGCCTGTCTTGTACGTACAAGGGCACGCACTGGTAGTAAAGATGGGTCTGCTTTTTTGGGGGCCACTTGTGCACATACAGGGACACCTGCACTGGTCCCAACAATTACTCACACACATCAATGCTGATGTACACACATAGCTCAGACCCAGGGAAGCACTCACACATTTTTTTTCAAACCCCCCCCCCCCCCCCCCCCCCCCCCCCCCCCCCCCCCTCCTTCCCTTGCAACAGGCGTGTCTACTGGGCACACACGTGTGGCGAGTTCGGTCTGCTTTCGGGGGCCACTTGTGCACACACACACACACACACACACACACACACACACACACACACACACACACACACACACACACACACACACACACACACACACACACACACACACACACACACACACACACACACACACACACACACACACACACACACACACACACACACACACACACACACACACACACACACACACACAGGGACACCTCCACTGGTCCCAACAACTACACACACACACACACACACACACACACACACACACACACACACATTGCTGCTGATGCCCACACAACACTCACACCCAGGGAAGGACTCACACATTTTTCTAACCACCCCTTCCCTTGCAACAGGCCTGTCTTGTATGTATGTATGTATGTATGTATGTATGTATGTATGTATGTATGTATGTATGTATGTATGTATGTATGTATGTATGTATGTATGTATGTATGTATGTATGTATGTATGTATGTATGTATGTATGTATGTATGTATGTATGTATGTATGTATGTATGTATGTATGTATGTATGTATGTATGTATGTATGTATGTATGTATGTATGTATGTATGTATGTATGTATGTATGTATGTATGTATGTATGTATGTATGTATGTATGTATGTATGTATGTATGTATGTATGTATGTATGTATGTATGTATGTATGTATGTATGTATGTATGTATGTATGTATGTATGTATGTATGTATGTATGTATGTATGTATGTATGTATGTATGTATGTATGTATGTATGTATGTATGTATGTATGTATGTATGTATGTATGTATGTATGTATGTATGTATGTATGTATGTATGTATGTATGTATGTATGTATGTATGTATGTATAGGGCACGCACGGGTAGTCAAGTTCGGTCTGCTTTTTGGGGGCAACTTGTGCACACACAGGGACACCTCCACTGGTCCCAACAATTACTCACACACATCAGTGCTGATGTACACACATCACTCACACCCTGGGAAGCCCTCACACATTTTTCTAACCACCCCTTCCCTTGCAACAGGCCTGTCTTGTATGTATGTATGTATGTATGTATGTATGCATGTATGTATGTATGTATGTATGTATGTATGTATGTATGTATGTATGTATGTATGTATGTATGTACAGGGCACGGACGGGTAGTACAGTTCGGTCTGCTTTTTGGGGGCAACTTGTGCACATACACCTGCACTGGTCCCAACAATTACACCCACACATCCCTGCTGATGTCCACACACCACTCACACCCAGGGAAGCACTCACACATTTTTCTAACCACCCCTTCCCTTCCAACAGGCCTGGCTACTGGGCACACACGTGGGGCGAGTTCGGTCTGCTTTCGGGGGCCACTTGTGTGCACGCACAGGGACACCTCCACTGGTCCCAACAATTACACCCACACTTCCCTGCTGATGCCCACACATCACTCACACCCAGGGAAGCACGCACTCACACATTTTCTCTAAACACCCCTTCCCTCGCAACAGGCCTGTCTACTGGGCACGCACGTGTAGCGAGTTTGGTCTCCTTTCGGAGGTAACTTGTGTATTCACAGAGACACTTCTCGGTCCCACAGCTATTTCACACACACACACACACACACACACACACACACACACACACACACACACACACACACACACACACACACACACACACACACACACACACACACACACACACACACACACACACACACACACACACACACACACACACACACACACACACACACGCGCGCACACGAAAAACTTAACTGCTCTCCTTACATCACCGGCATGCAGCAGGGAGTCACTTACGGATTGTGTAAAGGACTTGATAACAGTGTTCCATAATTGTTTGTTTGGGGGGTGGGGGGGCAGTGTGAGATTCACCGACACTGTCCCAATGCTTCCCTCCTGTCAGAATCCCTATCCATTTCAAGGGTGCGTTCGGCCATTCACCCCCCACAACTGACACCGTCCGACAAGTTCATCAGCAGTGCTCCACTGTCGTCAGTCACCTGCATATATTAAGAAGCTTCCGTTCCTTTTTAATGCATGAGCCATTTGCTAGAATGGGAGACATATGTGACACCGAAGTCTAAACTTGACACTGTCCCAGGAATTACGTATGGGTTGCTTGCTCCCCTGACATCAGTCTTGCCACTCTTCACAAAAGCTACCCTGGTCTTGTAATAGGCATACCAACAGGGCACACCTCTTCCAAGTCGTTCAGCGCATTCGCCACTATTGCACAGTTGCTCCCTTTTCATCAATCAGTACATTCCATTATCCCACAAAAGGCCCCATCGTGTAACAGATGTTGTATTTCGGGGAGGCCAGGAACTAGTCCCAATTTCACCACAGGCAACGAACATGTTTCCAGTAAAGAGCCGGAGGCTCTTTACTTGAAAGAAGAACAGTTTGGAGTACGTGGACAACTTTCGTGGAGGAGGCTCGGGGCCAGGAGGAAACTTGACTGCGTTGGAAGGCGCCCGGAGGGCTCCCGGCCCGAGAATTGAAGGGTGTCTTTCTTCCCCACGTAACGTAAGTTGGATTCTTGATACGTGTCGGATTAGGAAGTAGGCCCAGCTTTCACGCAGGTAAAGAACATGTTTCCACTCTCTCGGCCCCGAGGCTCTCGGCGTGAAAGATGAAACGTTGGA
>OX442421.1:3274961-3299119 GCA_949361645.1 Spongilla lacustris | reverse complement strand
TGACTCTTTATGATTCATATCTCATTCCCCCCTTTTAAATAAATTTAATTTTATTCATCCACCTCCATCTCTCCCTATTTTATTCATGTCTTTCTCTACCTCCGTCTTTCCTTATTTTCTTTATCTCTTTCTCTAGTTCTCTTCTCTTTCCCCCCCCCCCCCCCCCCCCCCCCCCCCCCCCCCCTTGCAAACTAACCTCTTTTGCAGATGCCGCTGATGAGTGACTGCTGCCGACGTGTCAACCACTTGTAAACCACAGTTTTAATTTTTTTCTTTTTCTTTTCTCTGTTTTGTAATTACGCATGCGCTTATGTTCACTTTTTGAACTTTCTACTGCACTGGTGGCTGTCGAAGAAGGCACCCGCCGAAACCGGTCCGGCCACCTCATCCTCTCCTATTTTTTGTTTATGTCTCTCTCTTTGTGTAAGTCCCTATCGTCATTGTCTGTCTATTTATTCATTTGATCTTACGCTCTTGCGTTTATTACTACCCCCCTACGCGCGAGCCTCTACATGGAGGAATCGGAAGGTTCCCCTTCGACGACATGTAGACTCGTTTCCTTTCACCGCTACATGAGCGAGCGTGGGCCGCACCACTCTTTGACGACGGACGACCTTGACGAATACTCCAAAGTGAGGTACGTGCGGCATGAGGATGCGGTCGATGTCGTTAGTGAGGTGGAACAGTGGCGCCCTGCCGTGCGCAATCGTCAGTTGAGAACCAAAGGCACGCAGGTCAAACCTAGTGTAGTGGACTCGGGTACCCAGACCTATGCCATCTCAGTCTGTACGGGTACCCAGACCGAAGCAGCAGCTCAACCACCGAGGAGAGCCAGGGGTACCCAGACCCAAACTGCTGTTACACAAACCCACTCTAGTGAAGCCTCTCCCCCCCAGACCCAAACCGTTGTTATACAGACCCACTCTAGTGAAACCTCTCCCCCCCAGACCCAAACTGTTGTTATACAGACCCACTCGAGTGAAGCCTCTCCCCCCCAGACCCAAACCGTGGTTACACAGACCCACTCTAGTGAAGCCTCTCTCCCCCAGACCCAAACCGTTGGTATACATACCCACTCTGGTGAAGCCTCTCCCCTCCAACACTCCTCTTCCTCTGATCTTTTGGAGCCCCCCGTCTTCGGATGTGGGGGCGTTGGCGTTAAGGATCCCGGGCAAACCCCTTCAACCCTTCACCCTAACCCCAACCTTAACCCCTCGAGCCCGGGTCCGGCATCCTTAGGATCCGCTGACCCCCCCTCCCTTCTCCCTTCCCCCGCTCCACTCCCCCTGTCTCCAGACACTACTGTTTTACCCCCTCTGTCTACTGACACAACTGTTCCCCCTCCCCCTGTCCCGCCCACCTTGTCCAATGACATAGCTGCTGTGGTCCCCCCTCCCCCAGTTAAACCCCCCCTGTCTACTGGTACAGCTTTCCCCTTGGTTTCACTACCCCTTTCTGCTGACACAACTGCCCCTCTCCCCACTGTACCCCTCAATGACAAGATCGCTGCTAGAGTACAGGCGTGTATCTCTCTTGAGCGCTTTAAGTGTGTTGCCCCTAAGGCAGTCAGAGTACATCATCATGTCTCTCTTCTCTCCCACTGCCTCCACTTTCGGCTTCTCCCCAATTCTTTCTTCATGGACCGGCGACCTGTCTGCTGGGACGTGGATGATGAGCTTGTGTCTGCATGGAGAAGCATCTTGGACCGGGCAGGATTTGACCTCCTTCAAGCCACGCTGAAACATCTGGAGAAGGGCTTAGAGTCTCTTTCCGTTGAGTGTAGACGTACGGGTGAGGATGTCCTGCGTTTCTTGGATGAAGAGGACCCTTCTGACTGTTGGTCAGCCATGGTGGAATCCCTCAAAGACTGTCTTAGCGTATGCAAATCTTCTGCCACCACCTTTGGAAAGAACAGAGGTAAAAAAATTGCGTGGTTGGGTAAATTACGTGGCATTAATCTGACTTCACGTGGGGATCCCCCTCTGGTTCCAAACCCTTTGGACCACTTGTCCAACCGTCTCTTCACTAGCTTCCCCTACCTATGTGGACGTGTGGGTGTGGACCCCTCTAGCCACGCATTGGACGGTGCGTCACAGGATACCCTTGGCCCCTCCTCCCAACCTGACGATTCTCTTCCCCGAGGCTCATTGCTTGGCGACCCTCCCCAATGTATGGGCTCTGTGGGACCCATCCTGCTTTCGCTGTCTCCGGTTGAGATCCTGAGACAGTTGCGCGCAAGTCGTCGCCGCCCCCTTACCCAGACCTGCCCGTTAGGACCCCCTTCCCCCACTCAGCCTGTTAGCCTTCGGTCACGTGGACTCCCTGTAGCCTCCGTGCCTACCTCTGTGAACCCTGTCCCCCAGTCGCTCTTAGTTGACTCCTCCTCACGTCTTGTTGACTCTCGTGCCCAGTTTAATCTAACGGCCACACCCACTGCAATCAATGTTCCCACGACGAGTACTGACTCGACTACCAGTGACCCCTACGCTGCTTCAGCGCGTCCCCCGCGTGTACACCAGCCTCCCCCAATACGTACCCGCACACACCAGCCTCCCCCGACACGTACCCGTACGTTTTTCCGCCGTCCGTCGGTGACCGACGCCCCCATCCCCCCTACGCGTACGCCCAGGCTATCGGACACCACTGGTCCCACCACCCGGCCCACCTCGGCAAAACTTGTCGTCCAGACACCTTCTGCAGCCCAGACGCGCGCCCGCACGCTCTTGGGCCGATCGTCGTCGGCGACCGACGCCCTCCCGTCTGCGACCGACGCCCCCACGTCTGTTGTGCATGCACCTGACGCAACTGGGTCCTCTGACCCCGTCACGAGGATTTCGGATGGCTTCCCCTGTGTTTCTGGCTCCTCACCTGGACCGTCTCATTTTTTAGGGACACGCCCTCTCCCCCCGTCACGCCCACACCTTCGTACGGTCGGCGGGAGAGGAGATTTAAACGCTTAACGCGGCCCGTCGTTGAACTTGTTTCCAACATCTCTTCTAGACCCCTCTCCCCCACTGAGCTTTCTATCCTTTCTCGTGGTCTCCTCTTTATCCCTACACCGACGGTCCCTCTAGCTCCTATTCAAAAAGACCTTAGTGACTTCTCCAGACTCCTTAGACTCGGGTACATCTTTAGGGACGAGCCCCCATCCAACCCCAACCCTTTTAGAGCCCGTTCTGGCTACACACCCGCTACCTCTGGCAATCGTGTGCTGGAGGATTATCTAGCTAACCTGCATCTCACCTTACCTGCGATTGTTGACGCCCCCCAGAGGATGACCAACAATCTGACTGCGGCTGAGTGGAAATCCATCCGATCCCTGAGGGCTGATCGCAACATCGTCGTCAATAAATCAGACAAGGGTAGCGAGGTCGTGGTATCTGATCTAGAGCATTATATCGCTGAGGGCTCTGTCCACCTCGCGGATGTTGATACGTACACCCCTGTGGCCGTGGACCCCACTCCGGCGTTAGCGGCGGAGGTGTCCGCGTTTGCAGCCGAGCTCCTGGCGGCGGGTTATGTGGATAAGGACGAGTTTGGCTTCATCCTACCTCCGGTACCTGTGCGGACACCTGTATTTTACCACCTCTGGAAGACTCATAAAAAACCCTTGGCTATTCGCCCAATTGTTTCTGGCTGCTCGGGGCCAATGTCAAACCTAGCCAGTTTTCTTGATGTCTTTCTTAAGAAGCAACTGAAGGACGTTGCTGCCCATATTAGTGATACCGATCATTTTATCCGGGAGCTTAGCCAACTACCCCTACTACCGGATGATTTCTTCCTCGTCACTGCGGACGCCAAGAACCTTTACACCACCATCCCGCAAGAGGATGGTATCTCTGCATTGCTCCAGAGAAAGGACACCCTACCCTTCCCTCCCCACCTGGTCAGGACGGCACTGAACTTGGTCCTTAAAAAGAACTTTTTCATCTTCAACGGGGTCCTGTATCACCAAAAAACCGGGGTTGCCATGGGTTCCCCCATCTCCCCAACCCTTGCCGTGGTTTTTATGGATAGGATTGAATCTACATTTCTGACTTCTAGGGTGCTTAAACCTCTGTTATACCGTCGTTACATCGACGACGTATTCTTAGTATGGACCGAAGGGGAAGAGGCCCTACACCACTTCCTGGAGGATTATAACCACATGCATCCGAACATTAAATTTACGTGGGACATCTCCAGGGAGTCGGTTAATTTCCTCGATCTTACCATCTTCAGGGGCAGACACTTTGACGGGCACCTCTCCTTCAAACCGTATTCTAAACCCACCAGTAGACATCTATACATCCAAAGGGATTCCCACCATCCCCCCGCAACCAAGAGAGGTGTCATACGAGGGGAGGCACTCAGGCTCATGCGGAGGTGCTCCCATCGTAAATACTTTGCGTCGGCCCTTTTACAATTGAAGCTCCAGTTCAGGGCGAGGGGTTACTCGAACCGCTTCATCAATGAGGCCCTTGATGGAGTAGAATTTGTACAGCCTCTCGAGAGACTCCTGACAGTCGTACGCCCTGCAGTGGACACACGCAGGTTTTTCTTTCGAACAACTTTCGATAGCCGCCGCCCCCCCAATTAAACCTCTCCTTTCGGCCAACTGGGATGACCTCGTAGTAGATGCAGAAACGTCAAAGGTCTTCTCTGCATCCCAACCAATAATGTGCCTGAAAAATGCAATTAATTTACGAAAAATGCTGACCAGATCGGCTCTTAGGGGCGATGTTAGATTGAATCTACCCCTGCCTGCACCACCTGGGCCCAGGTATAGAATCGCGAGAGTGACCTCCGCCTGCGGTAGAGCTGGTTGCTTAACCTGTCCGATCTTTGAAGAACGAAATTGCATTATCTCTAACGCCACCAGAGAACGTTTCCCCATCACGACGAGGATGACCTGCTCCTCCTCCCACCTTGTATATGTAATCAGGTGTGTTGTGTGTGGGAGGCAGTATGTGGGGGAGACGATTAAGCCGCTCCACCTGCGCATTACCAACCACCGCACGGCCTTCAACAATACAATTGACTCCCCTACGAGGTACCTCGTATACAGACACTTTGATGGACATGGTGGCTTTGCCTCGGTGCGGGTTACACCTCTGATGGCTTGTGACCCCGCAAATCGGGAGGGCCAATGGGCGGCTGAAAAGGAAGCCATCTTACAGCTTAAAACTTACATCCCTCATGGGATTAATTCGTTGTTCCATCGGGGCACCCGCCTACCTGTCTGACGCATTAGCAATTTGTTCCTTTTATTTATTATTTATTTTCTGTCACCTCTCCCTGGTCTCCCTCTCCTACACCTCTATATGTTCCTCTAACTCTACCTTCTCTTTCCTTACCCTACCCCTTCCTCTCCTCGCGCTCTCTTACCATCCCCGTTCCCGTACCCTACTGCCTATCCTAAAAATCGCTAATCAAGAGGGCGAAAGCAAGGCTTTTTCAACTTTGCTAACCGCTAGTAACAATTGTGGCCTTGCTGTCTATTACTCGTGCCATCTTCCTGCCCGTACCCTACTGCTTACCCTAACCCCTAATCACGAGAGTGTGGGGTTAGGCTGCTTAGGGTGCTAACCGCTAATCAAGATTGTTTGTGCAGGGTCTTCCCTCTTACCTGACTCTTTATGACTCGTACCATCTTCCTGCCCGTACCCTACTGCTTACCCTAACCCCTAATCACGAGAGTGTGGGGTTAGGCTGCTTAGGGTGCTAACCGCTAATCAAGATTGTTTATGCAGGGTCTTCCCTCGGACCTGACTCTTTATGACTCGTACCATCTTCCTGCCCGTACCCTACTGCTTACCCTAACCCCTAATCACGATAGTGTGGGGGTTAGGCTGCTTAGGGTGCTAACCGCTAATCAAGATTGTTTGTGCAGGGTCTTCCCTCTTACCTGACTCTTTATGATTCATATCTCATTCCCCCCTTTTAAATAAATTTAATTTTATTCATCCACCTCCATCTCTCCCTATTTTATTCATGTCTTTCTCTACCTCCGTCTTTCCTTATTTTCTTTATCTCTTTCTCTAGTTCTCTTCT
Source organism: Spongilla lacustris (assembly GCA_949361645.1). NCBI lineage: Eukaryota > Metazoa > Porifera > Demospongiae > Spongillida > Spongillidae > Spongilla > Spongilla lacustris. Next base: position 3,293,086 of record OX442421.1, on the reverse strand, counting down.
CTTTCCCCCCCCCCCCCCCCCCCCCCCCCCCCCCCCTTGCAAACTAACCTCTTTTGCAGATGCCGCTGATGAGTGACTGCTGCCGACGTGTCAACCACTTGTAAACCACAGTTTTAATTTTTTTCTTTTTCTTTTCTCTGTTTTGTAATTACGCATGCGCTTATGTTCACTTTTTGAACTTTCTACTGCACTGGTGGCTGTCGAAGAAGGCACCCGCCGAAACCGGTCCGGCCACCTCATCCTCTCCTATTTTTTGTTTATGTCTCTCTCTTTGTGTAAGTCCCTATCGTCATTGTCTGTCTATTTATTCATTTGATCTTACGCTCTTGCGTTTATTACTACCCCCCTACGCGCGAGCCTCTACATGGAGGAATCGGAAGGTTCCCCTTCGACGACATGTAGACTCGTTTCCTTTCACCGCTACATGAGCGAGCGTGGGCCGCACCACTCTTTGACGACGGACGACCTTGACGAATACTCCAAAGTGAGGTACGTGCGGCATGAGGATGCGGTCGATGTCGTTAGTGAGGTGGAACAGTGGCGCCCTGCCGTGCGCAATCGTCAGTTGAGAACCAAAGGCACGCAGGTCAAACCTAGTGTAGTGGACTCGGGTACCCAGACCTATGCCATCTCAGTCTGTACGGGTACCCAGACCGAAGCAGCAGCTCAACCACCGAGGAGAGCCAGGGGTACCCAGACCCAAACTGCTGTTACACAAACCCACTCTAGTGAAGCCTCTCCCCCCGAGACCCAAACCGTTGTTATACAGACCCACTCTAGTGAAACCTCTCCCCCCCAGACCCAAACTGTTGTTATACAGACCCACTCGAGTGAAGCCTCTCCCCCCCAGACCCAAACCGTGGTTACACAGACCCACTCTAGTGAAGCCTCTCTCCCCCAGACCCAAACCGTTGGTATACATACCCACTCTGGTGAAGCCTCTCCCCTCCAACACTCCTCTTCCTCTGATCTTTTGGAGCCCCCCGTCTTCGGATGTGGGGGCGTTGGCGTTAAGGATCCCGGGCAAACCCCTTCAACCCTTCACCCTAACCCCAACCTTAACCCTAACCCTAACCCTAACCCTAACCTTAACCCTAACCCCTAACCCTAACCCTAACCCATTTATCAAACTCAACTTCTATTTCGTGACCGTCGTCTTTCAACTCAACTTTCAACTGAACTTCCCCCTTCTTTCAAACTCAACTTCAACTCTACTTCATATCCCTGATTCTCATCATTCAAACTCAACTTCAAAACTAAACTTGAAATCCCTGACCCTCATCTTTCAAACTCAACTTCAAACTCAACTTCAAATTTCTGTCCTTCATCTTTCAAACTTAACTTCAAGAATCCCTGATTCTTATCTTTCTAGCCCAACTTTAATTTTGTGACGATCTTTCAAATCCCACTTTCAACTCAACTTGAAATCCCTTACCCTCATCTTTCAAACCCAGCTTCAAGCTCAACTTCAAATCCCTGACCCTCATCTTTCAAACTCAACTTCAAACTAAACTTGCAATCGCTGACCGTCATCTTTTAAACTTAACTTCAATTTCGTGACCCTCTTCTTTCAAACGCAACTTCCAACCCAACGTGAAACCGCTGACCGTCATCTTTCAAACTCAACTTCAATTGTGTCCCTCATCTTTCAAAACTCAACTTCCAACTTAACTTGAAATCGTTAACCCTCATATTTCAAATCCAACTTCAAACTCATCTTTAAATTCTTGCCCCACATCTTTCTAACGTTATCTTTCAATCTGAACGTCAAACTCATCCTTCATTCTCAATTTGAAATCCCTCACCCCAATCTTTCGAACTCAACTTCTGACTGAACTTGAAATCCGTGACCCTCATCTTTCAAACTACACTTCCATCTTATGCATCTCAAAACTCGTCTTCAAACCAATCTTCCTAAGCTCACATTCGATTCCTATTTGAAATTTCTCTTCATTCACATCCTTCAAACTCAACTCAAGCATCTTTCAAATTCATATTCAAATGCATTTTTCAAACTCATCTTCGAATTCATCTTGAAAACTGTTACCCTCCGCTTTGTCAGACTCAACTTGAAAGCCGTTACCCACCACTTTGTCAAACTCAATACGAAATCCATCTCACTTTTTTCAAACTCAATTTGAAAACGGTTACCCATAACTTTGTCAATCTCAACTTGAAATCTTGTAACCACCACTTTTTTAACTCCACTTGAAAACCGTTACCACCTTTTGTTACTTGTATACCATTAACCATGCCTTTGTCTAACTCAACTTTAAAACCCTTACCCACCACTTTGTCTAACTCAGCTTGAAATCCCTGACTTACCACTTTGTCAAACTGAACTTCAAAACCGTTACCTACCCCTTTAATTCAAATTGAAAGCCTTTACCCACCCTTTTGTCAATCTCATTTTGAAAACCTTTACCCACCCCTTTGTCAAACTCAACTTGAAATCTCAGCCCACTGCTTCGTCAAACTCAAATTAAAAACTGTTACATACCCCTTCGTCAAACTCAACTTCAATATCATTACCCACTCATTTGTCTAACTCAACTTGAAAACCATTACCCAACCCTTTGTCAAACTCAACTTTAAAACCATAACCCACCACTTTGTCTAACTCAGCTTGAAAATCGTTACCCATCACTTAGTCAAACTCAACTTGAAACCATTTCCGACTTGTCAAACTCAACTTGAAATCCGTTACCCACCCCTTTATCACTAGCCTCTTCAAAACCGTTACCCACCACTTTGTCAGACTCAACTTGAAAACTGTTACCTCCACATTATCAGTTTACCGGCTAATTTAATTATCAATTATAGCTACGTAACAGCGGAATTTGATTATTAATATTTGTTATTTTTTGATACAATGTCATTAACTTTTGAACCGAACGAGTCTTCTTAGTGCAACTTTTTAAATTCAGTTAGAGAAGTGATTTCCCTACACGCTGGTATGAGCTAATTGTTTGTAGCACGCTGGTAAAGTATCCATAACCTACCGTGAGCAAATGAGTCGGTTACCTTCAGAGACGCTGCCATTGCCTTAGACACTATGAATTTGAAATCTATCTACTATCGTCGCTGGACCATCAGGCAAGTAATTAAGGATGAAGGCATGTATTTTATTAACGATTTTTGTGAGAAAACAAGCTGAACATTGCAAGCGTACGTTCGAGCACCGTACATTGAATGGTCCGAACATTATTTATGATGGAGCGTACTTTAAACTCCTGCCATTTTCTTTCCTTAGTAAAGCTGTACACTACTAACTCACAACATGTTGTCTTGACCCTGAGTCATCCCTTTAATGTTTCAAGACACCAATATACCACTCGATACGACCGTCCCAGCTGTCCTCACATGATGCTCGGACACACCCAAATATTCTACCATATGGGCATTATAGAAATGTATATTTGTGAACGTAGCATTGCTCAAACTATGTTGATACATGTTCGCATACCTGTCTACTAGCTATGTGTCCTTTTTGGTCTTTATGTGTACAATGGGCGAATAGTTACACTTGTGTAACTGTCAACATGTTATTTTGTTGCTTATCAGCGACGTCCGCGGTTACCATACATAATAATTGTGTCGCTTATAAGCAACGTTCGTGGGAAACCGTTAACAAACTCAACTTGAAAGCGGTTGCATACCACTTTGTCAAACTCAACCTGAAAACAGTTACACACCACTTATTCTAACTCAGTTTGAAAACCGTGACTTATCTTTCAAACTCTAGTTGAAAACCGTGACCCTTACTTTCAAACTCAACGAAATTTTAATCCATACTTTTGAAACTTACATTTTCTACAATGCGCACCTTCTCTATAATGTGAACCCCCTTCACGATGTCCTCACCTGTGCATGACCGTTTTTTCAAATTCGTTTGCTACATTATGCACCTTCCCTACACTGTAATAAAATTCCATATCCTATACAGTTGTAACTCAACATGAAAATATGACCTTCCATTTTTAATCATAAATTTAAACCCTTTTATTCAATACCTCTTGTTTCCTCCCAATGCACATCTTCTTCAACAATACCTACCCTATGTGTACCATCAACATTTTAACTAAGTTGACAACCGTTACCAACCACTTTTGACATCCGTGATTTTCCTCTTTCAAGATGTTTGTTCCAGTATGCACACCTTTTTATCTCCTCTCCATGATATTCTCAACTGTTAACACATCTTCAAATACATAGCCCACGATTTCAAACTCAATTAGAAATCCCTGACAATTACTTTTAAACTCACTCGTTTGAGCACCTTCCCCTACACTATGTACCTGTGCTTCATGATATCCTCAATTGCTCTCTTTCAACTTGAAAACCGTGACCTACCATTTTCAAATCAAATTTCATATCCTTTACCATCCTTTTTGATAATCTCCCCTGCAGTACACACCTTCCTCAACTATATATTCACCCTCTGTGATACTTTCAACTGCTTAACTCAACTTGAAATCCTTCACCCACCCCTTTCAAAATCATCTTGATATCCGTGGCCTTTCTGTTTCTTAATGTTTGTTTTCCAGCATATACATCTTACTACAATACTTTCATACCCTCCATGATATCCTAAGCTGTTTAGCGCTTGAAAACCATGACCCGCCAATTTTTAACTCAACTTGATATCCCTTACTATTATTTTCACAACTCTCCCGTTTGCAACACCTTCCCTAACACTGTACCCACCATGATGTCCTCAAATGTTCTACTCGTTCAAATTCAAAATTGGTATCTGTGACCTTTCAATTTCTCTTATTCTCTGCAATACGCGCCTTCCTCAATTATTTACCCCTCCCCTGATCTTCACCTGTTTAATGCTACTTGAAATTTGTGACCCGCTTCTTTCTGCTGCAACTTTACATCCTTATCCCTCTCAATCTCTCACTGCTGTTTAATGTTTCAAACACAACTTGATATCCTTAGGCATCCACTTTCAAAATCTCTCATTCCCAGCAGTACACACTTTTCTCAACCATTTACCCTGCCTCCACGATATCCACACCTGTTTAATATAACTTGGAAACATTGGCTCTCCAACTTAAAACGCAACTACCTATCTGATCCTAATGCGTTACACACCTTCCTTTACATTACGTACCCGACCTCCATGATATCCTCAACTGTTCTACTCTACCTAAATACCGTGACTGATCTCGTTCAAATTCAAACTAAATGTCCATGATTCTCTTCTTTCAAATTCTCTACTTCCCAGCATAACACACCTTCCACAACTAAATACCCTGCCCTCCATCTGATCCTCACCTGTTTAACTCAACTTGAAATATGTGACACACTACTTTCAACTGCAACTTTACATCCCTTTCTAACTCTCTTGTTTGCAGCATTACATACATTACCCCACTATGTACCATCTTCCGTGATATCCTTAACGTTTCAAGGTCAACTTGATATCCGTCACCCCCTTTTTCAAAATCTCTGGTTTTTTTAACAATACTCACCTTGCTCAACTGTACATCCCGCCATCCATGATATCCTCAACTCAACTTGAAAACTGTGACCTACCACTTTCAAACTCAAGTTCAAATCCGTGACTTTTCTTTCAAAATTACTCATAATCACTCACCTTCCCTAACACAATCATTGTCTTATTTTGTTGTGCTCATTGTTATTTTTTATTTCCTTGCTGTTATATTTCTTATTATTGCCTTTAGTCCTTTTACCACTTTCAATTTGTATTTATTTTCATGTTTTACAGTCTTGATTTTGTTCTCCTATTAAATACTTTAAATTTGCCACTTGTAGTCATTATTCTTGTTGCATACTATATAATTTTATTCCGTAGTCATGATGCTTTTATGCGTTTATGTTTCAAACTATATTGTGTTATCTATTCCATACAGTTGCACCTGACCTTCAGATATTTTCACATCTATTTATTGCCAGGCGTTCTACTTGTACGCAATTGCTAGCCACACTTAATGGATGAACACTGTTCAATGGTACTCCTTGTGATATATATTAGCCTTTGATTCAATTTTCCATCTAAAACTGATGTTCAAGGTAGAATCATATGGTTATTCCTTCATTGTTGAGATGGTTATCTTCTTTTCTAACTGCTCGTTTTGAGCAAGTCTATATAGGTCAGTCATTATTTTTGTCTCTACCTATTACTAGTGGTGTTCTGCAAAGTCCAGTGCTTGGTCCTCTATTGTTCCTCATATATATGTTTGGTACCACCAATTCAAGCTAAAATATCTGCAGGTGATACTAAACTCTACGATGCTCACTCTTCTGATTCAATCTCACCTTTGTCCCTATCAGTGTAGAATTTTGTATGTCGTCTCAAAGCTGGAAGCTTAATATTCCTTTTCAGAAATATAGTGTAATATCTTTTGGGCATAACTGCAAACAATTCTTACTCCTTGGGCCATGTTTTGCTGAATAGAATTTATGACATCTATTTATTACCTAGGTGTGCATATAACATTGGACTTTAAATCTCTATTGCTGCAAATGAATGTTTTCTGTAGGTAGAATGTTCTCTTGCTTAAGGGTCTTCATACGCTTGATATCTCTACACTTTGTTGAGTATTCGTACTGTATCCAATTCTTGAATATAATTCTGGAGTGTGGAATCTGTTGCTATTACAAGACAGATGTGTTGAAAGGTTTCAGCACCTTTTCACTGGACTTACTTTTAAACGGTCCACTATGAGCTATGCTGATGATCACATCTTCTACACCTCAGTTTTCATTCATTTTAGTATCAGAGTGTTTTTAGAACCGCATGTGTTTTAAGATTGTGAAAATCCTTGTTGATCTTGATGCATCAGCCTTCTTCCACATCAACTTGTCACCACATGGTAGAAGAGGTAATGCCATTAAACTAAATCCTGTGTCCACACCATACAATAACTTCAGATCCAATTTCTTCACTGTCTGAATTCCTCTGAACTAATATTTAGTAAAAGACTATGTATAGAATGAATTTGCTCCCTTTTGCAGATGCTTCCCATTTTAGTACTGGGCAGTATTTAAGTGCATTTACATATGCCATTACTTGCCTTTATGTATACTATGTGCACATAGATTAATCTTATCCAATTTCTTTCTAACGGCCATTGTGTCTTGATATTTGTATCTGTTTTATTCTTTTCTGCACTGAAGGTAATGTCAGCAAGTAATGGTATTTTTATCACATTTATCGTCATCATTTTTTGGTAGCTATATCATTGCGTGAAAATAGTTCAAACCATTTATTCTCCTGAACTCAAGTTTCATTTCACTATGATATTTCTAAACCTTTTCATTATGGATGACTGTCCATTTTTAAATTTTGCACCCTACGTTGTGATGTTATTGATCTCAGTATTGTATTCAGTTTATTAATCATGACATTGTTCAATCAATCGGAGTAAATGCTACTAATTTACACAATGACCCTAAGCCTATTTGTATCTGGATCCTTTGACCCAATAGCATATCATTGATTTTATTATCTTAATCATTCTGCAACCATCGCTGTTGTTGACTCCATATCATTTGTAACTCATACTGCATTCACTCAAAGAATTAGAATATCCATGCATTTGCTACATTCCTTTTTACACCTACAATACATTTAATAATACTTATATTATATGTATATTGACAGCTTTGACAGAAGTACTGCATTCACAAGTACAGCGCATTCGAATACATGTAACAGCATAAACGTACATACTATACATTCACACATACAGTGCATTCAGATTTGATGCTGTCAGAGCGTTATAGCACATTTAAATATACGATGCACCGTTATGCGTGCATATGCTGCATTCTTAAATACTTGCATTACGTGTAATTATAGGATTAACATATGCATGCATATTTACACTAAAAGTGCGTTGTGCATTTGTTGCTTTCATAAATATGCATTTACAGTATTAACACGTGCATTTATACTGCATTCACACGTGCGTTTGCTGTATTTGTAGATACTTGCATTTGCATACACTGCATTCAAGAAATATTTCACACCATCTACTATTAGCGTTGCTGATTGACAAAGTCAGTAATTGTGCATTTCAATACAAGTAGCATCGGCGCATCTGCCGACTACGCCGCCTTTTGCCGTCTCCTTATTGTAATAGTCTCTATATGCGTGTAGATGCTTCGTGCATTGTAACTGTTCCAGCAATGGAGAAACTGCATACTTGTGGTGTGCGGGATGATGAGCCTGACTTTTGGATAGCATGTTACTTGTGCAATATGCATGTGGTACTTTCAAGTGCCTTGCTGATGTATCTACATAATGCAGAAAAGTATACCTGCTCTTATTGTTGCATGATACTATTGTTTGTTTGAAATTCAAAATAAGCATTTTTTATAAATTTAAATTCTGCCAACCAATAAACGTGTACATACTGCAATTACACACTCAGTTGTATGTGCATATGCTGCATTCATAAATACTTGCATTATATGTCATTATAGAGTTTACATATACATTGCATAAATGCATTCAAATATACGCTGTATTCAGTATTAACGTATACATGTGTACTGCATTCACACGTGTGTTAGCTGCATTCATAGAAGATACTTGATTGTTGATTGGCAGAGTTAGTATAATTGTTGCAAAGAGCAACTTTGAATTGTTGTATTTCAATACAAGTAGCATCGGCGCATCTGCTGCCGAGTATTGATGTTCACTGTTCCAGATTGACCTTTCGCATGTTATACAATTGTTCCGCCGTCTATTGGCGTCTCGTAATGTTCTCTTAATAATAATTACGATATAGATGCTTCTGTGCGCAAATTACTTTTAGCAATGCTTTTACCGAGTGTAAATAGCAAGTATTGTACTGAAATGTTTAATGCAGAAATACTCAACAGCTACCCGAATTTGGCATGCATTGTAACCTGATAATGCGTTTCCTAAGCTTATAATTAAGCTTAACTTACCACACAAACAACTGCCGTCTTGAATGAAGATGGATTCTCCCATCTTCTGTGATAAAATGCATTATTTCGCAATTTACAAGGAAAGGTGCCACACGTGGGAAATGACTTCAGGGATAATCTTTCTCGTAACGGCAGGAATCTCAGACCGATTTGACAAATTGCATATTGAAAAAGAGCGCATAGGCGTGGTGATTATATACACCCTAATCGAGTTGCCTTAATTGGACGTGGGATTTTAAGAATTTTACCATACAGGCTATCAGCAGCATCCGAATTTCCTTAGCATGCAAGGCAAAGCGGATGCAGAAATGCACGAGCATTTGATTTCCATGGCTGCTCCAGGACAAACTTCATTTAAAAAAATAGGACTACATTGCTCTGATAATGTTATTATTGCTGGTACCAACTTTTATTTTCAACAGCAAGTGTATCGCTTGCTATCATAGCCCATGCTGTCCATTTATTCTTTGCTGTTTCGTTGGGTTGTTCTAAAGTAACTTATACGGGCACCTGGTAATTTGAAAATCAGCACACAAATATTTCACAATAGCTGACGCTAGTTTTAATTACAATGAGGACAGGTGAAAATTTAAGAAAGTGCATGGTGCAAAAATTTCATTCCTCTCTCTTCTGATTAGTTTTATGTGCTTAATTATTAAGGTTGTTTTTCCATCATGAGTAATTTAATAGAAATTTTCAAAACGTACCTTTATATCGCTTATAAGTCCTAAACGTTATATACATTGACATCATCTGCAGACTATAAATACTCCATAAACTTAAGGTTAATTGCTACTTGGTATAATAAATATATACAATACCCATCCGCGTTGTCGGACTTGCAAATATATTTATACTTCTCGGCTCTGTAAAATAAATTCGGCTCTGTTAAATAAATTTGGGAGCTCGTAGAACATGCTCAATGTAATTCACCAAGTCAACAATTTTAAGGTATAGATTCCTGTACTTGCTTCCTGATGATGTGTACGCACAGAGATTGAGCCTAATATAAACCCTTAAAAGCACATATATTAAACTTTTTACAATGAGACCAGCACAGCAGGAGATTGATCCTGCGTGTGCTATCATTTTTGTCTTATTTACTTGCACGATATTGAGTCTTTAATACATCTGCCAAAACTCTGGAAGCACCCAGGGAATTCATATAATACCAACCACTAGGGCCAAGCCTATAAATGTGTTCAGGGAATTAATTAGTGCCAAGTTCTTGGTACTAATGCTTTATCGACAAATAAATCTTTGTAATAATTGGGTCAAGTTAAGTTTACTTGACAATTGCACTAAACTGCTAGGTAAAGTGTTGTTCCTATAGGAGGTGTTAAGGTAATATAAGGCACGTGTCCACTCTCTTGAAAATTGGTGACACAGATGAGTGACGTACTAAAGTTCTTTGCGGTTGCCACCATAAGGTTTGGAGCAATTTCAGAAGGCAAGCTAGAGTGGCAAACCAAGCAGGGTATGCTCAACCACTGGCAGGCATTTGTAAACCCAATGTTAAATCAAGAATGCATCACTTCCATATATATAGCAGCTAGCTTAACCTCGTGCATATGCTTTCACTTTTTAAAAATAATAACGTGCATGTATCAAAGATGTCAGTGTGATCGTATAATGATGCAATCGATCAATAAAATTTATTTACAACACTCAAACATAAGCAATGCTCAAACAAATAACACCTGATCTGCATTGTTCAACTTCATTGTCCCAAAAATGTTAGCTGCATTGCCTTGCAGGATGGCTACAGACACGAGCACATGTGAGATTCATTTGTAAGATTGTGTAAATTTGCTCCTGCTTGTCCAAGTAGCAACTCCTACACATAGGATGCAGATGCACTTCCTGTTTGCGAGAGGGGGAAAATAGGTAAGAGCTGTGTGCATCAACGTACATGGTGCACAACATGGCAAACTCGAGGGCTATATAACATTAGGGCCAGATAAAACTGCCATTTTGGATATGATGTCGGTCTACTTTTTAATGTTCCTGTGCAAGTACAACATCAGAGTACTAATATATGTGGAGCAAACTGGACTCAAATGCATGAACCACTAAGCACACGATGGTAATAACCATATCACAGTGCAAGACGAAATACTAACCCATGGACCAGATATATGGTGCACCCTTGAAAAGCTGTAGTTAGTGTTCTAATAAGCATGTGCACTCAATTTTAAGGATGCATTTATGCTCAGCCCATCTTTTCGGTTACATGCTGGACACATTATTTTTAACACGTATGACTATATTCGTATCTTTAATCATTTGCAACTGAGACTAAATAAATTTATAACTTTGATGAGAGGTTGTGAATATTAACCTCCAATAAGATTGGGCATAAGTGTGTAAATGTTCACATTTATTTATTTATTATTACTGTGGATGCATATTTATTTATTATTATTGTGGGTGCATATTTGAAGGTTCAGCAAGTAATACAATTAATAAAGTATGTATGTGTGTGTGTGGTGTACCTGTCCTGGGGGGGGGGGGGGGGGGGGGATTAAGCAGGTATATATAACAGAATCTTGTCCTATAACAGTAGCTTGTCTGCCAGGAGGGGGGGGGGGGGGTTTTGGGGGTGAAGCTAAATTATTAATTTTCAGGACATATGTACAAGTCTAGCCCAGGGGTCTTTTTTTTTAAATACCATACCAGGTATCATTATCATCCCTGGGGGTGCAGGTTAAAACCTTATACTTTCATTGCACGAGTTTACCATCCATCATTGTACACATGTGTGAAGCTTTGTGCTGCACCCCTAAAGCTTTGTAACTATTTAAGATACGTTACATTGTGCGCATGTACGTGTGTGTGTGTTGTGTGTGTTAAAGGAATGTTTTGCATATCAACGGATGTATAAAATTAGCTTTCACACAAAGACTGATACTAAAACTACACAACACTGCATATTTATGGAAGCAAGCAAGCAAGCTTGACCCATGCAGTGTGAAGTAAACCAATATTTATTTTCTAACACAACCACATAGTTACTACTGGTGTATGTGCCAAAATACTGTTATGTATAATGTTGCAATAACAATGTGTGTGTGCATGTGTGTGTGTGTGCGTGCGTGTGTGTGTGCGTGTGTGCATGTTTAACTGTAATTATTATTGAGCCATTTCAACATGTGACACTTTTACACTGGGTGGATATAAATGTGTGCGCGTGTGTGTGCAGTTTCTAGGAACAATTATAGGCTCCGTCCGTGCATGCATGCCTCGCCCCCCCCCCCCCCCCGTATACGTTGAGGCTTCGAGCTGCCAGTTGGATAGAGTCAAATTAAACGCATATTCATTGACGCTCACAAACTGGGGACCGCTTAGCACCCAGACAACACTAAACGCAGCTTGCACAGTCGTCAAAAAACTAATTTATTGTTTACGTGTGCGCTAATTACAATGTACTACCAATACGTATTTATTATTTAATTACACTAGCAGCAAGCAGCGAGCGGGGGGTTCTGGTGTCAAACGATTGTGTGGCCAACAACAAGCACGACGTGGACAGTGCCTGGATGTGTCTCAAATGTACATGCATCTAAAATTTGACGTTTCAATTTATGTATGCGGTTACAAGTGGCTTAAACAGTGGGGGTATAGTAGAAGTGTGTTAAGCTTGTGCATCGCACGCCAGACGTCTGCGAAGCTTGCGGATGACACGGGAGACGTACACAAAGCTCATCGATGGCACGGCAGACGTGTATGAACGTGGTGGATGGCACGGCGACTTGTATGAAGATAGTACGTGGCACGGGAAGCGTGCATACAGATGGCAAGGCTAATGCGTGATTAAACAGGCCCATATAACGTGGTGTAAGCTCACCTCGGAATTGTCGATCCAGCTGAGCTCTGATCTGCTACCAACGACACTAAATGTGCAATAAATAGAATTACTATTAATAAGTAATTATTACCAATTCAAATGTTACGTACGTATTGGCATAGATATTATGGAGTACCCTGGTATTGCTAGGGTGTTTTGTGTAGCGTCGAGAAGGTTGTAAAACAGGTGAGCGAGGCTTTAATAAGACTGGCATTTGCTGTACTATAGAGTGCGTGTGTACTGGTACGCGCTCGAGCTAATAAAGGGTCTGGCTTAGTCATTGGATATCATTGCAAGTAAAATTGCATAATGTACGTTAGAGCACAAAGAAAGCTTCTAACAAGTCCTAATGCAATGGAAGTTTTTAAGCCAAAATGCTTACTTACTATGCAGGGCATGTCAATGTTGTTTTTGGCCCTAATGAGATTCAATATTGTACAAAAAGATACTGTAGCAGCCAAATAAATGCCACATTGCCAAATGGTTGTGCTATAGCTTGCGTAACTGTGCCCGTGACTCTCTAAGGTTCTTTTTAAGTGCTGATAGCTTGTACATGACCCTGGTAGAGTAAATGTAGGTTGATCATGTGTGCCCATGGGCCTGTAAAGTAAAGCTACCTTGTATAAAAGTGTGGCAAATATAACAGTGTGCCTGCGCGAGTCTGTAAGCGTATGGAATAGTTACAGTATTTTTAAAATATCGGTATCAAAGCTTTTAGTGCACATGGCTGTATAAGCTTGTCCAATTGCATAGTTAGTGTATGCCCGTGACGGTGTAAGCTTTTATAGTGCATGCATGCAGACGATGCAGTGCAAATGTCATAGGTTAGTGTAAGTGTGCCGTGAAACCGTATAAGCATCTTTTAAAGCTATCCGTGGTATTGTAAGTATGCCCATGATGTTTTTTTAAAGCTGTACAAGTGTGACCGTGACTGTGTAAGCTTTTATTAATGCAGTGCAAGTGTGCTTGATTAGTGTAAATATGCTTGTGATTATGTAAGCTTTTTTGAAGCTGTACAAGTGTGCCCGTGGCTATATAAGGTTAGTATAAATGTGTCCGTGATGGTGCAAGCTTTTTAAAAGCTGTAGAGGTATGCCCGTGGCTATATAAGGTTAGTATAAATGTGTCCGTGATGGTGCAAGCTTTTATTAAAGCAGTGCAAGTGTGTTTGATTAGTGTAAATCTGCCCCGTGGCTATGTATTAGTAAGGTTAGTAAAAATGTGTCCGTGACTTTTTAAAAGCTGTAGAGGTGTGCCCGTGGCTATGTGAGGTTAGTGTAAATGTGTCCGTGATGGTGCAAGCTTTTTAAAAGCTGTACAGGTGTGTCCGTGGATTTGCCCGTGATGGTGCAAGCTTTTTTAAGCTTTACAAGTGTGCCCGTGGCTATGTAAGGTTAGTGTAAATGTGTACGGGACGGTGCAAGTTTTGGAGATCTAGAGTTTTAGTGGCGGGAACGAGTGTGTGTGTGTGTGTGTGTGTGTGTGTGTGTGTGTGTGTGTGTGTGTGTGTGTGTGTGTGTGTGTGTGTGTGTGTGTGTGTGTGTGTGCGTGTATGTGTGTTTGTGTGGAGGAAGCACCAAAATAAGTATTTACTCCCATCTTTTTTCTTCCTATACAGGTTCATAGCGCAGCTGCTGTAACTGCTAGCTGATGTACAGCTCTATATATTGTATTATTATTCATTATTACAACAGCCTGAATTGTTTAACAAAAGCGGCAGGCATGTGCGAAGCTTACTAGTGTGTTTTATGGAGACTTAATCATGTTAGTTCAATGGAGGGCTATTACCTTTGTTGCACAGCGCAATGATGACACCGCACGATGGCTACACCCAAGCACATAAGCCTACAGACTTTGTACCTGGGTTACCCATACTTGTACTTGGGTTCAACCAATTAAAACAAAATTGGACTAATGGCAACTATGGAGCAAGGCCATGTGTGTGTGTGTGTGTGTGTGTGTGTGGTGCATTTTACTCGCGCTGCATACGTGTTGAATGGCACGGCAGATATGGAGTAAGCTTTTACATGGCACGCCAGTCGTGTGTGGGGCTTGGTTAATAGACAAAGCTTGTATCAGTGACAAACCCACGTGAGTATGGGTGTGGGGGAGGGTGTAAGTACTCTAGTGTGTTTGAATCGCGCGGCAGACGTGTACGATGATTGAAAATGGCAGTGTAGGTGAACTAAGCTTGCAGATCGATCGCCAGTCGTGTGGGAGGCTTGGTTTATAGATATATAAGACGAGGTGACAAGGCCATATCGGCCATATGTGTAGAACCGACGCGGCAAACGCGTTTGAAGATTGCACATAGCACGGCAGACGTGTACTAACTTGGTACATGGTACGGCAGATGTGTTCGACGCTTGTACATGGCACGGCAGACACTTTGTACAAAATAGTGATTAGGGACGCACCTTCGACGGAAGTGAAGACGAGCTTTCAATAGACGAGTACAAAGTTCGGTCTAGACCTATCGATGCATTGGCAGTCTGTAGACGCTTCTCCTCGCTCTTTACAAGTATTTACGACAGCCAGCCATAAGTTTCTAAAGGCATGAAAGATAAATTTAACTAGGGCAGCACACCTGAGGACGAGGTGGTTGCTCATGATGTCTATGGGACGGAGCGAGAATGATTCCAACGAGTGACCAATAATGAGATGGTATAGCGCGCGAAGCGCGCAGTATGGCGCCGAAGGCGCCCGTCCGCGAAGCGGACTCGGGACGAGGCTGTACACGGGTCTTCAATTTTCAACCCCGGGTGGAATTTGACCCCGGATTCGGAGAGGCGGTGGAAAGTTGCTAAACCCTACGTGAACAGCCTTGCCCATCCTTAACCCTATCTACCCTAAGTATCACCCTAACACGCGCGTATTCACTAAGCGTACTAGGCGCACACCGCCTCTTTATCTGCGATTTGTGTACATGTACGGCTGTAATGCAGGAGGAATGGAGGATACCAACAACTGGTGCTGGAAGGTGGGCTGTCTGGATAACACAGTGAGTGTGTGGTGCAAACATAACGCACGCACGCACGCACGCACACACACGCACACACACACGCACACACACACACACGCACGCACAAACACACGGCATAAACACACACAAGAAGCTTGTGAAACGTGTGTACGTATAAGGGCAGGCAGGCTCGCACAACTTGGTATTTTATTTTGTGTGAGTTTATGTAGGTAAAGGGTGCTATTATGGACTTTCAAATTTCTGAGGGTCCATCCTTTATACGTGGGTTAAGTGTATATATGTATGTATGTATGTATTCATGTATGTATAAGGAGTCTAGGTATACCACACACACACACACACACACAGTGGGATACGGGTTTCGGCTATTACTAATAGGAAGCAGTGGTTTGTTTGGTTTGTGGTACATTTGCATACCAGTTGAGGCATGAGTATTGTATGCCGCCCCATGTGCACTAGTAAAACCCAATAGAGTGCTATTTTTAATTTACATCTAATTCTTTCCTCCCCCACCGTCTAGCTGGGACTTTCTAATTTCTGATCTTCTATTTTTATCCTGGATGAGGATGGAGGCGACGTTTACCTCAAGGTGAGGGTGTGTTTGCAAGGCCTGCTTTGGTGAAAGAGTTCTTCATTGCCTCAGGTGTGTGTTTGCAAGGCCTGCATTGGTGAAAGAGTTATTCATTGCCTCGGATGTTTTAGCCGAACCTGGTGTAACTCTCCTCCGACAACAACCATACGTGAGTAACACACAACCAACAAACATGTAAATAGGTGGCCATTTTTAATTATGACCACTTCATGGTGGCTACCAAGTTAACATGGCCATACCTGTGAGCATGTGATCAGTGTGTAGAGGGGACTTCCATGTACATGGGGACGGGGCGGGGGGGGGGGGATATAGGTATGGACACTTAGTATAGCAGTTGTGTGTGTGTGTGTGTGTGTGTGTCTGTGTGTGTGTGTCTCTGTGTGTGTGTGTGTGTGTGTGTGTGTCAAAGTTGGAGTGGAAACCAGCTAGATAGAACTGCCACCATATTTTATGTGCAATAAATTGGTATTATATGGCGGCCATTCTATTTATACATTAATTCACATTAATAATTGCTAATAGTCATATATCTAAGTGGAATAATGTGTCGGCCATTTTTTCTGCACCACGTGACGCATAGCCACGCCTTCCCCTTGTAGCACGTGATGGGAAACCTGCGCTTACTGGTTATATAAGTGTGCCAAGACTTTGTGTAAATGATTTTAGGGAGCTTGCCTGTGTTAGACCCTTATAGTGTCTGGGGATGTTACACACCTGCGCCAAGGTGTGCACGTGGTTCTCACGTGATGCCACCCTGTGTAGCAACTCTGTGTAACAACACTGTTATATCATGCAGCTGGCTTTGGGCTGGTGTGCACGTGACTAACACGTGTCCCAAGACGGTGGGCGTGGCTTGGTTACCCAGTAACCCCCCACCTCCCCGATATGAAATAAAGGCATTAACAATAATGGTCACTATATTTCTCCAATTAAGCACACTGTATTATATTTCTAATTGCTCAGACATGGTGGCCATTTTCATTTTCTCTGTGGGCGTTTCCTTGGCAACCAAGCCACGCCCACGGTGCTATGTCACGTGCACACTTCCCCAAAGCCGCCAGCATGTGTGTGTGTGTTTCATCCCCTGACTGTTGTAAGCTGAATTTAAGTAAGAGATTGCAATCAAACCCTGTGTAGCAACTCTGTGCAACAACACTGTTATATCATGCAGCTGGCTTTGGGCTGGTGTGCACGTGACTAACACGTGTCCCAAGACGGTGGGCGTGGCTTGGTTACCCAGTAACCCCCCACCTCCCCGATATGAAATAAAGGCATTAACAAAAATGGTCACTATATTTCTCCAATTAAGCACACTGTATTATATTTCTAATTGCTCAGATATGGTGGCCATTTTCATTTTCTCTGTGGGCGTTTCCTTGGCAACCAAGCCACGCCCACGGTGCTATGTCACGTGCACACTTCCCCAAAGCCGCCAGCATGTGTGTGTGTGTGTGTGTTTCATCCCCTGACTGTTGTAAGCTGAATTTAAGTAAGAGTGCAATCAAACCCTGTGTAGCAACTCTGTGCAACAACACTGTTATATCATGCAGCTGGCTTTGGGCTGGTGTGCACGTGATGTGTGTGTGTATTAAGTTGTTTAATCAATTTGTACTGTGGTAAAAAAAAAATGCTTTCTTGCCACCACAGAATTTTTTTGCTGGACCCTGTTGCATCTGAACATGCTCCAGAAGCTTTGCTGGTAGATGGGAGACCGTCAAACTTGAGGGTGCCTTTGTTGCAGAGGTATTATTGTGTACAATTGTGTTAGAAAT